>DWON01009206.1:0-11562 GCA_018251015.1 Phocides pigmalion okeechobee | reverse complement strand
TGTTTCCGCCCGGGATCGAACCGGGGACCTTGTGCGTGTGAAGCACACGTGATAACCGCTACACTACGGAAACGTTGACGTTGTAGCTAAAATTAAATAAGTTATTGTTAGTCTGTACAATAATCATATGACAAGAATAATTTATTATTATATTTATTTTTGTTATTTTAATTGATGTTTTAAAATGTGAATCTATTTATTAAACCTTTATAAAATTAAACACGCTTTTGATTTAAAATCAAACTAGCGAAAGTCAAAACTATTGCGCTTTAACAACTACTAGTGCCATCTGTTGAGCAATCTGAAAGTCACATTCATGTAAGGAAAATGTCAAGTTATATTACATTATTATTATTAATTTGATTCAGATTGTTCCTTACATTGTAAAATGTAACATTGTAGAGATGTTATCAATTTTGTTCTTGACATAATGTTTGTTTTGTTCTAGTTATAATTAAGTAAATAAACTGAAGGTTTAGGTTACAATGTTATTCCTTAACGAATTTAGAAACAGTTATGATAAGATCTAAAATACATCAATTTTAATAAGTAATACTAATACGTAAGTTCTAAATTAATTTTAATTAAACAAAATATCTTTAAAATGTTAATATAATCATTTCTATATCATAATTCCCGGCTTTAAAACAATCCCAATATATTTGATATAAACTTAAAAAAAAATCATTTGAATGTTGAAGTCATACGTCGGGAATCGAACCCACTAGAACATTTAGAAAAATCTAAGTTATTGATAAATTACAGCGAAACTGGCTACATTAATCGGCCATTTATGAATAAAATATTCGAAATGCAAATATCGCTATTCCAAACTTAAACTAAACTTACCTTGATGGACAGGAGCTGGCAGAAAAGAATTCGAAAAAGGATGATAAACGTGGCTGTCGAAACAGCCGATGTGAAGTGATGGTTGAAGAAAGATGGCCACGGGCTTATATAGTGGGTGAAATTGAGCAAATTCCATAGACCACCCGCTGAATAGCTCATCACGTTGTTTCCAGGGTGTGGTTATGGTCTGCAAATTTGTAATCGGGTTCGCACCCTGTGTTCATGATATATTTAACTTTCATCTCAAACGTAGTGCTTGACGTTCCTTACTGTGGAATGATATACATTGCCGCTTTTATATTTCTGACGTTAGACCTCATGTGAAGCATAATTAGTACGTCTTTGAGGTAAAAACACTCGTATGACGAGACGGCTAAGAGCCTAACGCTCTGATATACCATCATGACCTTCAACTTTGCTACCGCTCTGTTATTTATATATTTCTCGTTTATTTATATTCTTTATATATTAATACTATAATAACAATATATAAATAATAAGAAAAATATATCCATTTTATTAACTAAATTGTATTTTACTCTTTATGTAAGATTTGGGCAAAACACATGTGTTCCTTTACTTTAAATACAAATATAATAAATTAAGTCTCACATGTAATTAACATACAAAATGTAAACTATTTTTAGGTCTTGTATGTGAAATACAAAATGCAATTTGCAAAGTTCATACGTTGTTATTTAAAAAAAATAGAACTAATTCAGCCTATTAATTTTGAAAATAAGAATGTCCTTCCTTGAACATTAACAAGTTTGGAATAGCGATATTATTCTGTACAAGAACAATTTCCTTTCACAAACATGATTTTAAATGTACTAACAGACAAACTGTACATGCATACCTGGGCAATGTTTCCATTAATAAGATAAGTTACAGTACCTAAACGGTCAATGTATAATGAACACTGAAATTGTATTGTCGTGAAAATATGAATTGATATAAATTCAAGGATGTGACTCTCGCAGACGTCAAATGATTATTTTTTGTAGTTGAATTGTTGCCATACATGGAATACTTGCAAGACGCGACCTTACTCTATTTTAATATATTTTTAGACATATATATATTTATGTTAAATATAGCTTTTACCCGCGGCTTCGCTCACGTTCAAGCCCTTAAATAAATATCAAAGATCATTGCACTGAATAGTAAAAAAAATAGTAAACTAGTACCTAACCTAAAACTTTTGAAATAGTTTTAGCATTGCTTATAAGTGGCACAACAAATCACATGGAATATACAAAAATTCAAAACAGCCGAAACTCTAGTCAATAGGGTATATATTTGAAGGCATTGAAGTTGCTAGATTTTTCAAATTTTTTGTCAAACAATCATGTCTGCCAAAATATATTTTTTTCAATATATTTTTCTTTAATAAAAAGTATCCTATGTCCTTAGTAATAGCTTTAAGAATATGTGTACAAAGTTTCATGATAATCGGTTGAGTAGTTTTGGCGTGAAAGCGTAACAAACAAACTTACATTCATATTTATGGTATTAGTAGCTATAATGTTGGTAAGGATAGCAGGGTGTAACAAAAAGGATTTTATAAATAGTAAAATAACAAATTGCTATATAACGGACGCTCACGATTGACGCTTCTTAGTTGCCGATACATAGCAATCGAACGCGAACGCTATATATCAATATATGATTGAATTTGAAGAACCCCCTCAGGGGTGGAATTTCCAAAATTGTTTTCTTTGTACACACTTACGCTATATAAAGAAATCATTTTACAAAATTTCGGATTCTACGTAAGTAGTTTCGGCGTTTTATATTGAAAAAGTATCAAACAAGCGTGCAGACCGTCTGACGTTCAATGGTCCAACCTCAAACAAGTACAATTTTCAAAAAAAGATGGTATGGCAAATTTTGCGTCACTGTTGAAATTTCTTTTGGGGTCACTGCGTATCCCCTCGTGCCCCCGCGAAAAGTCTTGATTATTACTAACCACCTCAAAGTCATTCTATGTATATTAGGTACCTTAATCTGAAAGCAAAACCGTTAGTTTTGTTATGTCCTTATTAACCGTTCTCATTACGAACCATTTTCCATTAATTGGAATTGGAGTAATTCCAGTAACTTCCAGTTCTAGCTATTTATGGAAATAATACGTTTCACGATAGCATCTACATCTAAATTGAGCCACTTGTGCGAATAATCGCGGTCCGTTGCTCATTCATGTGTATTACTGATCTCTATTTACAGCAGAATTATATCTTTATTATGAATCGCTGCTTTGAGACTCCTGAATGGCATGCATCTCTTATCCCTTATCATATATAAGGGATCATTTCCTCATATTTCCGGGATTACCGCTACCTTATGACCGCTTCCATGAAATACTAATTATTAACGAGTTTACATACTTCTAGATCTACTTCATCCCATATTCTTTGAAACAAGTATAAACATATCGCTTGCAGGCTACGCACGCCTTGTACGCTCCCTTGCAGCAGATCAACATAATCCGCAGTGAAATAGTCAATGTGTTTCGGTGGGAGAAGTGTAGGTGCCGGGTATACTTACTAGCTAAATGACCATCAAGAATCATCAAAGTTAACAACACAGAGACTTAAGCACTGTTTGTGGTTGGATGTGGATGTCCATGCGCTGCAGCTAAAACATTAATCACATCCCTTTACATTTAGCTTAAAATCAGTTAGCTTCCACGTTCGATTGCTAGATTTATGCTCGTATTCTGACTACTTGCTACTATAGAGGACTAAGAGTGCTTATAATTGTGCCTGGCTTCAACTACTCTCATAGTTTTGTTGAAAAAATGTCAGTCTATCAAATTTTCGATAAACATATTTAATAGGTGTTAATGGTGTTAGATTAATACAAGCACATCACCACGTATTTCTAACTGGAAAGGGCCTCAAAACAAAACAAGGATGTTAGATAACATGTTAGATAACATCCTTGTTATCCTTGAAACCTTTTCCAGCCATGTTTCGTTCTTTACTTATTGATGGGATTATCGGTAGTACTTCAATCAGAAGATTTTTTTATTGCATTGCAGTCAAAATGACGGTGGAAGGCGTGATGGTCTCCTACAACTACTCCGAAGACGGTGAGCACGCTAACATTTTGACTGTGGCCGCGTCCGGCATCAAGTTCTCCAATCGATGGGTACTCACGCATGGCTCAATTCTTTCTCCACTCAAAGAAGCCCATATCATCAAGAACGCGAAGAAGCCGATACTGAACGACGAGTTCTATGACCACCTTCCAGAGATATACGTGACGTGCGAGAAGGAGATGTCCAAAACATCTAATGTTTACGAAAGTGTAGAGAGGTTGAGCCGGGAGAGGAATTTGGACAACGATGCTGATTTGGAACACAGCAGCTATCAGATCAGAGTTTTAACTGGAAGGTAAATGCTCAATAACGTAATAGTTTGTATCTGCAAGAATTAATGTACTTAATAATCATCCTCTCACGCCATCTTCAAGCATCAAATTTCGCTTATGTTTATTTATTTTTTTATTGTAAAAGAGTAAGAAACGGGCATGCAGGCCACCTGCTGTTAAGTGGTCACTGCAGCCCATGGACCACCACGTCCAATCTCAAATAGAACAGAAGTTCTATGTAAGGATGGACGCGGATGCGTTCCTACTCTCGAGGACTAAGATGGTCGCCTCCAATTATGTGTATTAATATAACGGATGACAAAATTGAAATCATTAACAAACATATAGAAGATAATTAAAAAAATTAGAAACACTATTTATTTAACAAAAATGTGACAGGTTTTATAATCGCTGCAAAAAATATTTTTACTGATTTTTTTATTGAATAATCTGAAACTCTAGCATAGGTTTGTAGCACACTCCAGCATTCCGCTTCATTACACGCGTAGAGTAAAACAGGTTTACCTTTTTCAAAAATAATGTAAACGTAAAATATACTTAGTGATGAAAACTATACAACTAATATAAATTTTCTTAAGTGACAGTACTACAAATGTAAACATAAAAAATTAGAATTTTGATAGAAAGATGCCATTAATATGTGTGATATTAATGACTGTATGTACTTTACAAATAGAATATTCTACTAATACGAACGAACGAACGAATAACGAGTGCATTTGATAAAAAGTATTTTTGCTATAAGTTTAATTTGTTATTGAGATTATAATCTTTACGTTAAAGGTTCAATATTTGTTTCCTTCAGAATAGTCCACGTGTGGCAATGTCCAATTCTGGACCGCTGTGTGGACGATATCCTGTACAGCTGGACCATTGGCCATCGGGACGGAGATGTGGAGAAGCAGACGCAAGTCGGCAAGGCGCTTCTCTCGGTATTCGTGCTTGTTGACTTGGAATGCGACAATAGAGGTTTGTGTCTCAGATTTTTTGTGCGTCTCTCAGAATGTTTGTATGTCTCTCCGAATGATTATGTCTCTCAGAATGTCTTTGATAATGGTCTACATTCTGGTCGTCTAGCCAATTGGTATCACGTTAAACTTTTCGTTTCTGTTCCCATAAACGCTTACGCTCATGTTTCTCAAATTTTATGGTATTTGTATGTCAGCTATCATATAATAGGATAATTTTATTCGGGTGAATAGAAAATTACAAACACTAGTATACCAGCTACATTTTTGTTGCTTTAAGTTTTTTTTATGTATTCATATTGTAGGCGTGAAGTTAAACGAAATAATAGTTGTACTAAACCACAATTTATTAACATAACTCTGTTAAGATTACTGTGATATTCAGCAGACCTTCTTTCCACAGGTATGTTGCATTTCTACAAAATAAAAATGTTATTTAATGAATTAAGTCACCAAAAGTACTTTACTACAAAAAGTATTGTTCAGATAATGTCAAGTACTTGTAGGATTTCTGTTCTATTTGGTAGTAGTTACAGATCAAGATAAGTAACAACTTAGTGAATGAACACGTGGAGTAAATATCAACTACGATATTCCTAATTCCAGCCGAACTTTAGATCGCTGGTTCATATCCGGCTCGAAGGACCACTTCCCCTGTTTTATTAAAACCATGTGAGGTTATTTTTTATAATTTTCTTGAAGACGCGCCCAATTATTAATCATATAATTATGAGCCGAGACCAGAAGAGGTAAAATGACAAGTAATTATTGACAGATAGATTAAAACCAATGTGGCCATTATTGAACGTTGATAATACATTCAGATAAAAAATACGTAAAAATAACACTTAACAAGTTTCCAATGTAAACTGACGACAAAACATACCATCTTTTGGGTCTTTAGCCAGAGTGAAATCTTGTCTCCAACGATTAACGGACCCCATATGAGAGGGGACCAGAGGGAACAGGGTATAGTTGTTATCGACAGCATCCTTCTTGATCATGCCTATTACTCCAAGGAAAATACCTCCGACGAGTACGGCGTGTTTCGAACCAAGATACGACGCTAGAATTGGACCGCAAGCCATTCCACCTGAAAATGTAGATAGTAAAATAAGCTGTCCATGGATCTCGATGTTGGATTGCTTGAATTTTCTGGAAATTATGTCATATGTGGCAAAAAAAAACTTCAAAAAGCTAAACTTTGAAGCGAAGCGACCATCTTAGTCGTCAGGAGTAGCAACGTATCTACGTTGGAGTTCAGTTACAATTTAACTCGTGTTTGTGATTGAACGTGGATGTCTATGGGCTGCGACTACTTAACATCAGGTGGTTTGCTTGCCTCATATAGCACCAATCGAGGTCTGCTGTGATGAGTTTTAAAAACAGGGAACAAGGAGATAACATTTTCTATATATTTCCACTTAGTTCTTAATACATCTCTTTCAAGCATTTTGCGGGATATTGCACGAACAAAATTTTGTCGAATGTTGTACCTAACTTGTGGAAATGTAAAAATTTAGTTCTGATGGTAGTTGAATATAGCTGTCTGTGAGCAGCAGAGACTACTTACCATCAGATGAATTGCCGACTCGCTTGAAACTTTCATTAAATATAATTAACAAGTGAACCAAGCAGTCGTTGTCTTGCTCTGAAAAAACATTTGTACAATTTTGTACAATTTGCAAGATGCCTTGATATATTTGAGTATGCCTTGTTTTACTGGATCAGCTTAGCATCCCATCTGATGAGTCAAATTGGAAATCTAAACCGCTCTTCACTTCACCACAAAAATAATCAAAATCGATCCAACGATCGATCGTTTCATCGTTTAAAAGTTAAAGAACAAAGATGTATATAAAGATTACCAATGAAGTAGTTCAAGGAATCATCTTTCTCTCTCATCTGTTGCACGCCGTTGGCGACCAATGCAAACGTGGCGCCCATGAGTGCAGGGTGGCCCATGTGGAATGCAAACCTTAAATGTTTATAACCATTTGGTTCAAGCAAGATTTCATGCAATGTATGTATGCATATGTAAATACTTTATTAGCTTTACCTAGGAGATTGACTGCGTCGATAGTAATGATTATGAGAATATAGTAAAGAAGGTTTACCAATAATGATTAAGTGTAATCACAGCTCAATTAAAATATAGCTATGGTTTCTATGGATAAATATAGTGATATTCTCGCGAAAAATGTCGGCTCCTCATGCGAGATGCTCGGAGCTCGTGTTCTAAGATCTCATTGACTTTTAACTTTTGTTTAATTAAAATAAATTATCATTTTACTATCTATCGGATAACTCGCTTATATCGAGGCCAGAGGTACAGACATTTTGAACAGAATTTAAAGTAACATAAACCAGTAATTTTCGTGTTAAAAAATACAAACGAGCAAACGAAAACGTTTTACTTCTAACACTGACTGTGGTAATTAATATTAATATTACGAGTCAGCGTTTCTCCATTTCATTATTACTTCAACAACATAGGGGCCGAACTGGCACGCATTGGCCGGTCAGGACACCCTACTGACAGAACGGATGCAATGCAGCTCCATTCCAATAACTGCATTCCTGTGTAGATGGGACTCTGCAGCGTTGTGGGATATGGTACTAAACTGGAGCTGTATTTTTAAGACTGAATATGCGCTGACAATTCACTGAAATATTTTATCTTTTAGCATTCTGTAGCATCTAGGAATGCACAGATATAATGTCCAGTCTTGTAGCGCCGAGGTAAACACGGCACTTGTGTTCGCCCGTAATAGACAGTAGTGTCGTACGCTACAGGGAAAGTGCTAATGTAGTATGGATAGTAGAGATGAATTACCGTCGCATTATTGGACCCAGACCCGTAGCGTGCGAGTACATCATGACGTCAAACGTAGATATGACCAACCCCGCTATGGCCCCATAGCGAGAAGTCACCATCGCCTAGAAATTAACTCAGATTTTCGATGAAATTGATAGAAAATTAAATTGATAATGCGATCTGGAGTCCAGTGATCACTACTCACTGCCGCCCGCGGACATCTGTAACCAACTCCTTATACAAAGATGGTTCTTATTTAATGGGACAATATGGGTATAAAGTATTCTACTCTAGTATAGTACCATTTTTTATGTGAAGAGTAGAAAACTACGATACAAACCACCTGATGTTAAGTAGTCGCTGCAGCCCATGGACATACAACCTCAACTAGAACTGAAGTTCTTTCTAAGCTCATACGTTACCACTCATAAGGACTAAGATGGTCGTCTCCCTTTTAAGTGCAGCCGGCAACCGCACCTCTCCAACCGAAACACAAGAGTTAGCTTACAGCGGATTTTGAGGACGGCAGGCATAACACCCCAATCGAACTGTAGTTCTACCGCCTAGTCAAAAAATTGCTCGGTTTTTTATTTTAAAATTAATAATTTTCGATCGTGAATTTTGCTTATGACTGAGATTCAAACTTGGAACCCTAAGGCAGATTGGTATCTTACAAATGCACCTGCGGCTCGTCCCAATGACAGGTATACTCAGACCCAGGTATAGGTATACTCAGACCCAGAACTGAAGTCTACAAGATCGAAACTGTAATGCGTTACTTGGCAGACTGATAGTCGCTATGCGGGTCTTATAACAGAATTTGTCTAAACATTTTAAAAGACTAAACCTTTTTATAGACGTCGCATCCGTCTGGCGTATCGTAATATCTATAATAATTGCGTCTGTTCTTCTCCTTACATTCACAAGACATGTTAATGTATTATTAAAATTAACATTTACTTTTATAATATGTCGCTTTTATTCTTATATTAATTTTCGTCTGTCAACCATTTTGACAAGTGACATAAATTGTTGTATTTTATATGGCCAAGTGTAAAAAGTAGGGTGAGATTGCAGTTGGTGGATGCTCTAAAATACGAGTATGTTCTTACAAGGCATATAGTCACATAATCGCAAATTTCAAAATATAGGATATTTTTATTGACTACGAAGCTATTTAAAAAGATTATGCCAATTAACTTTTTTTCATAGTAATTATTTGTATTAGTCAATTAATTTTAAAGAATATCATATTTTATTTTATTATATTAAATCAAATTAAAAAAAAATCTAAGTAGATTCTCAACTCTGTTGAACATCAATAAACTACCAACGACTCATAAGGTTTTTCGTTTTGGAGAAGAGGTGGCGACAGAAATTCCAAAACTTATACAGTGACATCCATATTTTTAACAATGTCCCACGGCATAAGTCAAATTTAAAAACCCGCGCCAACTTCCTCCATTCTGATCTTCAATCTCGCTTTGCATACTCTTACATAAAACTGTTTTATTTAGCTTGTACTGTTGTTGTTTATTTCAAGTACTTTATAGTTCGGCCATTTTGTTCCAAGATTTTTATAAATATGAAATATATATGGATAGAATAATAATCGTACATCATACTTTTCAATCGAGAAAACTAAATCAGAATTCGTTTTATGGTTTTTAAGAAATGCACGAAGATACAAACACACGGACACCATCTTTTTTATACTATTCAGAAAAGAAGTAACTGCAACAGGATGTTTAATGACCATTTCTAAGAATGAAATAAGATTTAATGTTTAAGCTCTAATAGAATCTAAAACTCAAAGTTTTCTGAGGGGAATACAATCAAAAATAATCGAATTTTTATTAATTTCAGGTTTGAAGACCCTCAGGCCTCTTTCAGAACTCCTAGATATGGTGAAGCCTCCACCAGAACGCGGTTCGATTGTCGAAGTGCATTCTACTCCATTCGGCTGCGAAGTAAGTAGAAACTAAGGGATTAACAATGACCGTCTTCGGTTTAACGCTAAATGAATGGAAAAATGATTCGGAAAATCTATTATTTTTTCCGGGCTTGAAGTACCAAACGAGCATACAATACACATGATGTCCAAGTTCAAATATTTTATTTCATTGTATGGTATTTATATACGTACATATGATTGTATTTTCTGTGCTGTGCTAATGTCCTTTATTGTATTCCTATTTTTTGTATTTTGATTGTATTCCTATATAATATTAATATATCGATGTTTTTCTCTGTGTAGGTATTTCTTAATGCCGTGACGAGAGGGTCGGTGTGCGGGGTGGTGGGTAAACGACCGTCCCTTCTGCTCACAGATGCTGCCACTGCTTTGGGGTCTGAAGGTGGACCGGTCTTCACGGAGGGACCTACGTAAGTGTTTCACATATATTTTGATGTGAGAAGAGTAGCAAACGAGCATGCTAACCACCTAATACAACGTACTACCACAAATACGACTGCAATCCTATCCGTACTCGTAGATACGTTGCTACTCCTGAGGACTAAGATGGTGGCCTCGCTTGAAAATGTAACCAGCAACCGCACCTCTCCAACGGAAACGCAAGTTCACGGCGGATTATGAGGGCGGCGGTGATACCACCCCGATCGAACTATGTATAGTTCTCCCACCTTTACAAACCTTTACACATATATTATATATACCGCTAATTATAATTAAAGGCTAACCTAAACGATGTAAAGAGAGTCCGTGTGCATGCGGTATGATTCCGAGAATGGTAGCTGCATTCCCGCGTTGAATAGCAATCGCTAATTATACATTTATCTATGTACACATGTATTTATTTAGCTGAACAAGTATGGACAATAGAATTTATAACATAGAAATTAACATTACGTATGATTTTAAACTAATATTATCGTGGAATTTGTACAGCTTACTATGTACCGGGTTCTCACGATTTTTGATTGACGATATTTCGAACCAGTTGCATGACTCGTAGTCACGTTCGATAGTTATTACACGGTACATAGTAAAATGGAAATAAATATATATGCTAATATATAGTTAACTTGTGACTTGGACCGTGAAATATAAACTTAGATGCCTGATATAAATTGTGTAGCAAACAGTTTCCAAGATGGCAGAACAACGGGAAGGTACCACGGCATAGAACTCGTCGTGAAGCAGTTATTGTGTTCCAGTTAGAAAGATGCGGTTGAAGACTGCATTTATAAGCGAGGCGACCGTCTCAGTCGTTAAAAGTAGCGAGCTACTCACGACGTCACGGCTTTAGTCCTGTTTGAGGTTCAAATTAGATATCTATGGGCTGTAGAGACCACTTAACAACTGATGGCCTGCATGTAAGTGAGCTACATTTTCAACATTAAAATCACTGATTATTTGGGGTGCGTGGAAAGAGCCTCCTCGAGTGGCGCGACGTAACATGTCATACATACATACGCTGATTGACCAATATTTCCACTACGGCATGACTTTCTCCCACTTATCCTCTAACTCCCCTCACCCCGTACTAATCCTCTCCAATTAACTCC
>DWON01009205.1:0-11563 GCA_018251015.1 Phocides pigmalion okeechobee | reverse complement strand
ATGTGCGTACGAGTCATCTCAAGTGTGGGAAGAATGATGAAGTGTATTTTTCGGAATGATAGTAATAGGTTATTTTAAAAGAAAAAAAAAGCTTTTATGTACTGGAAATATTTAGACTAATGCATGAAAGTCGAAGGGGGGGTCGGGTTATATGAACATCAATTGTCAACTTAATATTTTTGACTGCGCTCATATTTATATTATGTCAGCATTGCGGGCGGCGGCACTAAGCTGGTAGTATTTTCTCTAGACTGGATATGCTAACGATTGACACACTTGTTGTGTTTGGTAGCATCCGTATAGCGTCTACGAGTACGCAGCCGTTGTATCCGCCCGCAGTCACGTAGTCTACGTAAACACAGCACTTGTGTTCGCCCGTAAACATGTACAGATTTGTATGAACACAAAGTTGGATGCAAGCCGCTTGCGCGTGACGCGAAGTACAATACGGCAGTCCCCGCAGTTAAAGTGTTAAGTGCATAACTTTGGTATTTTTCATTTTTTAAGTAACTGCGAATGACATTGTTAAACCAGTTTTGATGTAACTTTCACGAGTAGACAACAACTTTTAAAATAGAAAAGTTTTTCTGATTGAAATATTATTGGGAATTCTGGTAGCGCTGCCTTGCGGCAGATTGCGTACTTGCCCTTTATACTGCGAGGGCTTGAGTTTCGTACTAAGATCTATATTATTTATAGATCGTTTTTGTTACCCGTCTTATTTTTAATCGATCTACAGACGAGTTATAAATATTTTTATTAAAAAAATTATGATGGAATGAAGGTAATTTAATTAGACCACTACACCTGTCTATTAAGAAATGCTCCGTAAGAAGTGTAGCTTCATTAAAAATCGAATAACTTCATCTGATATTGTTGAATAAGTGTTTGCTGTTCATATGGCTACCGTATGTAGTATTTTTTTTAAATAAGACGTGTAATGAAGAACTTTTTATATTTCCTAACATTTGTTTGTTATTATATTATGGTGTCGTATTCACGTTGTGAAAAATCATGATAGACCTAATGGGTGGATGTGATAAGATTTGATGTACCAATAAATGGAAGCTGAGATTGAATCAAATGTACTAACTTAAAGAGTAACAAAAGTAACAATGACCGACAATTGTGATTTAGACGTGGGACGGATCAGACGTCAGTATTGGCTGTTATACTTTTATCATGGAAAAATTTATGTTAAGATGGAAATGTCAGTAAGATGGAATCGATATCAAGATGGAATTGCCTGTAAGTAAATTTATGCGCATTATTATATGCAGTAAATTATCAAATCAAAATCATTTATTTCAGGCAATATAAACAAACATAGAAAAAGATATAATTGAGTACAGAGGCCCATAGTTTAAACACCTTACGGACCAACATACATACTGAATATACTTATAACTACGTCACGGTTTCTTTACGACGTGAGGTACAGGTCCTGTTCTTATGTTCTTGTTAATGTTTTAAGCACACTAACTTTAATCATATGGAAAATATTGTTAAGAAAATTATTGACCAAGATACAAACTTAAAAAAATTATAAAAAGTAACTTGTGTAAAATGTTCAAATGAGTTTAAGCTAATATTATCTCGGAATTTACATTTGCATGTTGCATGGCTCGTGGTCACGGCTAAACTCACGCGCAATTCGGTTTAACATAAACAGTTTTCCATTTTTTTAAAACGTAATTATTTCGTGTAGTTTGTTAGAAAATTTAGTTGAGTTGAGAGGGGGAAAAAACGACGTTTTTTGGCACACCCCTAATATATATATACGTATGTATATAATAGGGAAATCTGAAACTTTTCGACCACTTGTCATAGTCATTGTCATTGTCCGGCGGCCATTCGTTGGTATATCATTCGTAAAAGGTTAGAGATTGGAACCCGTTTTTTTTATTTTGAGAGTATCTCGGGAGGGTCGTAGGTTACTGTATATATACATGTGATTTTGGGTCTACGTGTAATGTTATATGTATCGTTAGTAAAGGAAAAATCTATTGTAATATGTTATCGTGATAAGTGTTTTCAGGTTTTGTGAATGCTTAAATTTCTTACAGATTAATTGTCTTTAAAAGTTGTATATGTGTCTAGATAGCGCGTCGGAAAAAACGATAACCGGAAACAGTGTTATTCTATGTTGTGTAACAGATGAGGCTAGACATTAATTTAATCTGAAAATGATTATTACGTATACAAATGTCATAAAAAATTCAAGTGACAAAAATTAATCACTTATATCCAAGAAAAAAAATTCAATTGAGTTCTCGTTGTACCATTCAGTTACTGACAGTTAAACCAGAGGTTGTGGGTTCGATTCCCACTCAAGATAAATATTTGCGTGATCAGCAAAAATGTTTAACTTGAGTTTGGGTACTTTTTATTTACTCATTATATGTTTAGTACACATGTATGTTTGTTTAATTGTCTGATCACGACAGTACAGTTTCTGACAGAGATGAGAGATTATTGGATCGAGAAATGTGTGAGCTTACTTAACACTGGCGGCCCGAAACTGGAACTTATTTATTAGACTGAAGATACGCTGACAACTTACTGAAATGTTGTATTTTTTAGCATCTGTGTATCATCTACGAATACACAGACGTAATGTCCGCCTCCAGTCATGTAGCGCCGACGTAAACACAGCACTTTTGTTCGCCCGTAATCCATACAAATGTGTCGGTATAACACAGTTATGTAGGAGCCGCAAGCGCGTCGCGCCCACAAATACACAGCAGTGTTGTAGCCGCAGGAAAAACGTTAAATTTTCTACTAGATTTTTAACACTTTTTCAAGTCCGATGCTCCATCTAGACACATGAATATCTTTGTATTGTGCAGCAAATTCGCTTGCCCAGTGAGATGTATAGGTTGTAACTCGGTTTAGTTCAAAGCAGGTGCAAGGCCGGTCGCCCACCGCTAGTTGATCGCTTTGCTCCCGTTTTAGTTCGGACGTTATACAGAGTGTTTTTACTTGTTTTAATTAGAACCGTATGTCGGAATGCATGATCATAGTATATATAAATAGGCTGTATGATTGTTAAGTAATTATGATATATATCATTATGATTGCGGAATTTATATATTTTACTATGTATCAGGTACTCATAATTAACGATTTTTTGCTTTTGATTGCCGATATTTCGAATCAGTTGCGTGGCTCGTGGTCACGGCTAAAAATCTTTAAGCTTAATTACCAGATAAATAGGAAAATACAGATAGGCTGTCTGTGTGTTTTTTTTTTCAAATTATATTTTTAACACCAGTATTGTTTTGGTCCAACGCGAATTTCCTGTAAAATAAAATATAATGGTGTCCATATTTTTTGGTACATCAAAATCAAAAGTTACGACTTTAAAGTGGGATCGTTGGGCGTTACAATGTTCCGTTGTTTATTCATTTTAAACGAAGTCACGATGGACCAAAACATTGTGTCATGAACTTTCTTAGGAACCAATATGTCTTAAGCGTCGTCTTAAAAAAAGAGTTATTGGTTTCTAAAAAGCTTCCATGTATCAACTACACATTTCTTCTGTAATAGTTTTCACGTACTGTGCAAAAAACAACACTCTGTATAGTCCGCGCCAAACTTTATTATCGCTCTGAATATGCGTCTAAACTTGCCTGTAATGTCTCTTTAAAGTAATACAAAATGGTGGTATTTCTGTTTGCATCTCGCTCACTTAAGGTGGTAGAACCCTTTGTGATACATTTTCAGTACCACCGCACCTATACCCTTATAAGGGTGGTGTTAACACTTTGACTGCGGCAGTGGTGTTAACACATTAAACTGAAGCTACACGGACAGGAGAAGCATAGACAATTCACAGAAACATTGTGTTTTCAACATCCGTGTAGCATTTAAGAATACATAGACGTGATGCCCTCCCGAAGTATTGCAGCGCCAACGCAAACAGCAATTGTACAAGGTGTGTACAAGCCGCAGGCGAGTTACATCAAATAATACACAGCATTTGTGTTTCTCGCAGAGAAAATGTTAACGCCGCTGTGTTCTAATTTTAAGGGTGTAAGTAAGAACACTTGCACCCTGCAAAATAGCACAAAAACCTTCTCGATTTACTGATCACGAGTGGCAAATGACTTCAACATACTACCTCAAATTGTTTGAGGTTAAATGTTGATGCACATGGGCTCCATCGACTACTGAGTGTCAGATGGCCTGCATTTGTTTGACATTTCTATAATAAATAGAGTAATGCAGAAGTGCTACCATTATGAATATCATTCTTTATTGAGACAACTTACAAAGGCAATAGTATCAGCAGATAATTTGAACGATGCTTGTATATATGCACGACGTGTAGAAAACTTCGATAGCGTGATTCAGGATACGTGTGGCGCCATCTCTTATCGTGTACCGAATGTTGGCCACAGTATTTATTTGTAAATCGATTCATATAACTTACCATTATAATAAGGTCGTAACTAAATGGATATATGTATGTGCAAGTCTATTGTATAACGTAAGTTTTGTGATGTAGGTGTTAAACTTAAATGTGAGAGGCAAGGGCGTTGCCGGCGCGTGTACCGTTTAATGTTGACGCCAAAAAAGTACAATTTGCCGTTCCACTTGACGACTGCGATTACGATAGCGACGTCGTTGATGACGTTACATCTTTGTTTCATTTATCTGCAGTTATGGATACGTCATTGATGACGTCATACGTTGTTTCACTTATTTGCAGTTACAAAAACGTTACCGATGACGTCATAAATTGATGTTCTACTTTTATTTATTAATAAAAACGTCTTTGATGGCGTCACATTTTTGTGTTCCACTAATACTCACTAATAGAAATGTCATTGATGACAATTTGACGTTCTGCTTTTTTAGCGATAGTATGGTAATTTATGACGTCTTGTTCATTCTTGACGTTTCGCATGTGTGATATAAGTGGAATATATGGTTCCATCTTGTGCTCTTGTTTATCAAAATGCAAATTTAGAAAAGCTAAATGGGATTATGTGATTGATTCATTTAGTCCTCAGGAGTAGCAACGCATCTGAGATAGAGAGGCGGCAATGCTGTTATATATAGAGTTGATAGACATAAGAGAGATATAAGATAGAGATGAGACATTAGAGGTAGAGTTAAGAGAAATGAGACAGAGTTGAGATGGACAGATTTGAGAGTTAACACATGTGCGGTGAAGACCGCTTAATGTCAATGGACTGTAACCCGATATCTAATTACCTCTTCGCAAAAAAAAGTGGAAAGGGGTCCGCGATGGCGGTCGTTAAGTGGAACACACGGATAAAGATGTACAAACTAATTTTAATGTGATTTTTAATTATGTTAATCGACTTAGCTTCTGTTCAATGGTTCAATTGGTTCAAGCTATTTTTACAGAATAATCTCGCTAACTTTACAAAAGGGAAATGTCGTGTACATTAAATTGCCTTTTTTATGTATTTGTGATATGCTCGAATGAATATTGACCTGGTTCTTGCGTTAAAATTCATACATACGATACGACGTCGCATCGTGATAGGTCGTGATGTTTTGTGTCGTGTTGGGATGTCGTGTCATGGAAATTGATAACGTGCATCGTACATGCTGAGTTGTCGTGTTGCAATGCGATGTCGTGACGTGGAAATTGACAACATGCATCACGCATGTTGCGACGTCGTGTCGTAAGGCGATATCGTGTTATGATGCTATTTATCGTGGAAATCTACGACATTCATCGTCCACGTAATAACGTTGTGTCGTGATGGGATGTGGAAATCCTATAAAATCACGACATGATCACGCATCGTCCTAACACGTGCCGCACGACATCGTGTTGTGTTAAGAGTTGAAGCAATATTGCGTGTCGTTAACGACATGATATCGCATGCGAACCGACATGATCTATCACGATTCGACGTCAATGACGTACATGCATATGACATGACGTAACGTCATATGACGTCACACTTCATATCCTATATGTGTTTTGTCTCTAAGATTACAAAAATAATACGCCAGTCACACATTCTTCCATACAAACGCGAATTTATTACTCCACTAGTTAAGTTGTGTGTACTAAACTAATTAAATATATCAACTTGTCTTCTATACAGGAATGGAAACAGAATTGGACGTGGATAATCAAAAAGGATAGATTTTATATCTCTAATTTTCTCTGTCTTGGTTATAAAATGTAGGAGACCTCCAAAGTAAGTTTTGGTCACTACAGCGCTCATATCTAAGATCGGGTCAGCGTTGCGGGAGACGGCCTAAGTTGGAGATTATTTCTCTAGATTGAAGATGCGCCAATAATTCACTAAAATATTATACATTTTACCAACTGTGTATCATCTACGTATACACAGACGCAATGTCCGCCCCCAGTCTCGCAGCCCCGACGTAAACAGCACTTTTATTCGCCCATAATCCATATAGATTTGCCTGTACAACACAGGTGTGAAGCCGCAAGCGCGTTGAGCCGCGCATTATACGTCAGTGTTGTAAGCGGAAAATGTTAAGCGTAGTTCATTCATTTAATAGTACAAATCCGATGTCAAAATACAGCGAAAACTTATTTTCGATGAGAAAATTTGCATCTCATTTGGGTCATCATCATCATCTCAGCCTATTGACGTCCATTGCTGACGTGCCGCTGCAACACACTAGTTGACAATGTGTGACTATCAATGAGTAAAAAATAAAAATAATGTTCAACAAATTATTTAATCAAGTTTAACTTTTTTATTAACGGGATTATGTTTAGTTAGTAGTTTTAACTAAACTTTTTCGATAAATATAAAACGGTAACGCCCATAGTTTTAATCGTGTAATATATAATAATTGGTGTATAAAAACGATATCTGTATGTTGATATAAAATTTATGATCTATTCTATTGTAGCTTGATTGTTTTTGTGTGGTACGAACATTACTTTGTTGATGCGTCACAAGAGAGCGAGTAAGGCGTGCACCGCAGTTGAGAGGCATCTTCGGGGAGGTGGCAAGTCGGGTCAGAATCAGCCTTATTACCTAGGCTTTAGAAATTGTATTAGCACTTTCCTTGCGGAGCGGATATGTATGATAGAGTCAGTATTGCGGGAGGCGGCCCTAAACTGGAGCTTATTCGGTAGAACTGTTCAGTAGAACAGGTGGGAATAATCCTATTTGATTAGATTTACTGAAGATACGCTGACAAATTACCGATATATTGTATTTTTTAGCATCTGTGTATCATCTACGAATACATAGACGTAATGTCCGCTTCCAGTCCTATAAGACTTACGCCGACATAAAAACAGCGCTTTTATTCGCCCGTAATCCATACAAATGTGTCGCTACAACACAGTTATGTAAGAGCCGCAAGCGCGTCGCGTCCAGAATTACACAGCATTGTTGTAGCCGCTGGGAAAGTCTTAAGGCAATGCAGTGTGTCAGTTGGAATTTAAAAAGAAGGAAGGAAAGTATTTCAGGCAATCGTTTAACTACCGACGTGCCTAGTTAAAGATTTGAAAGTAAGGTAGTAAGTACTCAGTTATTTAATAAATTAAAAATCAGCGTTCAGTAAAATTTGTTGATATTTTACATAGGTATTCACTTTTCTAACGAAGGTTACCGTTCGTATGCCTGTTCGTTCGACCAACTTGACACCTCGCTGCCATTCTAAAACAAGTGCTTACATTTGATTACCTTAGTTCTTTCAACCAATTAAATTTGAGCGTCTTTTACACGCCTTTACGCTCGTGCTTACAACCCATTTATACAAACGTTTCTCTTGTTCCGGTAACTTTATTCTTCATGTTGTATGCAAAGCAGTAATGTTCGTACTACGCAATACGCTGGACAAATACGTATTAAAAGTACCCGAAGAGTATTTTTCTATAACAGTAGGTTATGAAGGATATTGGGCTCTTAAGATATTTGATGTCTATGTATTATAATTATTATACTAATATAAATGTGAATTGATGGATTTGTATACAGTAAAGCTGTTAGAATATAAAACGATTTAATACTTTGATTGATTTAAACTGATTTTCTCATTTTTTCTAGACACATGAAAATTTATTTGATATTCTAGTTATTGAGACTGATTTATAAAGCATTTTTCATCAATCACATTCTGTCTGGCACAAAATATTAACACGATTTAATTTCCAGTTTAATAATGTTTAAAACGCACACAGTATTATAAATGCAGCTATTTTTTTTTATACAAAATATTTTCTTTGGGCGCCGTGGCCTACGGTCCTCTGACAGGTAAATATGCAGTATAAATCAGGCTTTATAACATAATATCAAATGTTTCTCTAATTAAATAGTTATGCTTCCTACAAATATTCAAATGTGTACTTTAAATTGATGTAACTGGGGGAATGCAGAAATCTGAATAATAGTATAGTAAAATTGACATGCACATATTGAGTTTAAAATGAAACCAAGGTTTTTTGTTGCCCATCTCCTGATTTGATCCCTTAGTCGCCTCCTACGACACCCACGGGAAGAGGGAGTGGTACGTGCTATTCGCGGCCGGCACCACACGGCTCATTGGCGAGGGGACAGAACCGGTCAGAGTGGCGGCACCTGGGGGAGGCCTATGTCCAACAGTGGACGCGTAAAGGCTGATGGATGGATGGAGAGTAATTGAGTTCATATTTCTTGTATGACAAACATAAAAATATATTAGGCATCCATTCTATGTTCAGATTTCATATTATTATTCAGATTTTTGCGGAAAACACCAATTAATCTTTATAGCAATCGTTAATAGTGAGATATGTAGTTCCTTTGTAAGAAAGGCTTATGTAAACTGGCCATTGCGTTTAAATGAATGTAATTTCAAATAACTATTTCCTTTCATTATAAGATATTAAATAAAGTCAAAGTTGAAATGTAAAATAATTCAATGTAAACGGCTTTGAGTGCCTATTGGCAAGGCCGAGGGGAAACGCTTGTGGTAAAAAACCATCTAAGTAATTATTAAATTGTTTAAAATAATCATTATTACTATGAAATACGGGTTGTAATTGTGATGATAGGGCAGTTCTCACACGACTTCGTTCCTCACAACGTGGAGTGTTATTCCTCAGTGCCACGTGCTATGCGGGCTGTAATATACATACTTCCACGAATGAAGTGTAAATTTATTCAATTATTTCTTTAGCGAAAAATGACAGACACAAAAAAAGTAAAACGATACCTTATAATATTTCTTTTGAGATCTGTCCATTATTTAGCGTTTGCTTCAATTACGTGTTTGCAAAAATATCTCAACAAAAAATCTCATCAAAATGATTATATCAAATCCAATGCCCTTCCCAATTTCTTTTCCCTATTTTCCCTTGAAAATACAAGCAGCCTTGAAACCGTTGCAATTCAGACATTTCAAAGTGTATATATTATTGTGCTGGTATACATGAACCGGTTATAACTTGAATTTTGTGAATCGAAACTGGAATTTTTGACGTACCACGACGGCCATTTTGGTTTTAAACCCGCCTTTTCTTACAATTATGTATGACATTTTAAATTTTCTTTGCAAATGTCAAATCATCACCGCAGTAAAGCTATATTTTATACAAATCTGTTATGTATTACCGAATGTATATATTATGTAACGGAGCGAGTAACTACGGATTTGTTCGGTGGCGAAAGTTGCTATTGTGTCAACTCGAAATATACAATAATTTATGTGAGCCTGTAATGAATGGAAATAAATGAAATTCATTTTAATTTGAATCGTTTTATTTATTTACAAAATAAATAATAAACACGTTCGGTACGTAATCAACAGAAATAATGTGAAATATTAGCCATAAAATATGCGAAGACGTAATGTATTTAATATCAAAAACAACAATTTTGTTTTTCTTCAAAAAAAAACTACAAAAGAAACTTTTCCTACCTTTGTATAGTTAAACCACTATAATTAATTAAAAACATGATGACTGCTTACCATAAATTATCAAAAATTCAATATGATTTCGAAATTATTATAACATATTAAATATACAAAAATATATATTTATTTTTAAATTTTATATAAATAATTAGCGTCTTCAATAATACGCTTGTAGTTCAATTAAATATATTTAATTTATCACTGAATAGACGAGTTTTACTGAGAACTCAAACATGAGAACAACTAATTGAAATAATTTAAGCCTAATAATACTTTTTATTTTTTCTCAAATAGATTAGCTGCAGACAAGTATAAAATAAAATGTAAAATAGCTATAAAATATACATACACATACATATCTTTCTGTAAAGTCTAAACGAGCTTACAGTCCACCTGATGGTAAGTGGTCTCTACCACCCATAGGCTATTGCTATTTTAAACAGGAGAGAAATCCCGTTTGAGGTCGCTCACCAAAAATTGGCTACTCGTGAGCCACCACCCTTCCCTAAACTAGGACATAGCAGCTAAAATTACTCGATTACTTAGAATTCCTTACCACTTTGACTACGTTGCGCATATATTAGATCGGGTCGGCGATGCGGAAGACTGCACTAAATTGGAGGATATTTCTCTAGACTGAAGATGCGCTGACAATTCAAATATTCAAATTCAAATTCAAATATTGTATTTCATTGTAAGGTATTTACATACACTTAATGAACTTCAAGGGTACAATGTAATCAGTACTTCGGCATCAATACAATTCACTGGAATATTGTATTTTTTAGTATTTGTGTATAATCTACGAATCCACAGACGTAATGTCCGTCTCTAGTCTCTTAGCGCCGACGTAAACAGCACTTGTGTTCGCCCGTAATCCATACAGATGTACGTACAACACAGGTGTGTACGAGCCGCAAGCGCGTTGCGCCGCGCATTACACAGCAGTGTTGTAAGCCACAGGGAAAGTGTTAACACAATTATTACATAATTATAATTATCAATACGGCCAGATCCTTAAAAAAAACATTTTTTTACTTAATACATAGTGTAATCCTATACAAGTACCACACGGCTGTTCTCTCAACTAGAGACGTGTAGCATATTCCGCCATGCTACCCAAATGTATCTAGATTAACACCTTGACTGCGGCGCGGATATATCGGATCGGGTCAGTATTGCGGGAAGCGGCCCTAAGCTGGAGCTTATTTCATTAGACTATTACGCCGACAAATTACTGAAATATTGTATTTTTAAGCACCTGTGTATCATCTACGAATACACAGCGGTAATGTCCGCCCCCAGTCTTGTAGCTCCAACGTAAACACAGCACTTTTGTTCGCTCGTAATTCATACTAATTTGTCGGTACAACACAGTTGTGTAGGAGCCGCAAGCGCATCGCGTCCGGAATTACACAGCAGTGTTGTAGCCGACGGGAAAGTGTTAATGTAATTCTTATAAAATATTTACTATAACATCAAATATGAAGATACATACATTAATACTAATTACTCATTGGTATTGTTGCAATCGTAATTATTACGTAAAACTAGACAAAACAATCTCACAATAGAAGCCATGTGTAGATAGATGCTTGTTTTCTCTATTTTTTTTATTATGAAAGAGTAAGAAACGGGCATGCAGGCCACCTGATGTTAAGTGGTCACTGCAGCCCGTGGACAA
>DWON01009204.1:0-11563 GCA_018251015.1 Phocides pigmalion okeechobee | reverse complement strand
AGAAAAGTAGCAAACGAGCATGCAAACCACCTGATGTTAAGTAGTCGCAGCCCGTAGACATCCACGTACAACCACAAGCACGACTGAGATCCTATCTGAGCTCGAACGCAGATACATTGCTACTCCTGAGGAATAAGTTCACCTCCCATCAAACTGTAGCAGGCAACCGCACCTCTCCAACCAAAACACAAGTAATGCTTTACGGCGGATTATGACGATGGCGGTGGTACCTCCCCGGTCGAACTATAGTTCTCCAACCTACAATTTCTTTTATAATATAGATACATAGTGGTAGCGGATTGTTGCGAAGTAATTTTAATGTCTCAATAAACTGTAAAACAATTCCGGTTCGAAACTATGACATGTAAAGTATATCAATGAACACCAAAGTAAGACATAGTAATGTTTTGCGGCTATCAAAGTCAAGTTTAAAATTCGTCACACCTTGTTAGCGCTACATTTGTTGTGTGCCTGGTATAGGTCGCGTGCGTCGCGAATTTATTCCGCGTGCGTAAAGCCTTATTCAATGTATGACCTGGTTATAGATCGATAAATTGTCGTAAATGGACCAAGTTTATCGATACATCTGTCAGATTGACAAAGTAAAGTGAAAATATCTGTCAAATTGTGCTGACTTTTTCCATACCCGGATATATCTGACTTTCATTCGCATTCAGAATTTAATTATAATTTAGTAACTTCTTTTTAATCCATTCGAAGTTATGAAAATAATTACAATGTGTTTATATATATAGAAATAAATGTACGTCTGTTTGTATCATCTAAGTGTATTACTACACAATTCATCTTATTTTATAACTTTAGGAAGTTTAGAGTACATTCCCGCAATTAGCTATGGCATAGTACTATCCTACGAAAGGCGAGAATACACAAGATATAGTCTTATTCAAACATATAGCTTTATTTCTCTAAAGTTATAAATATAAGTTAATCTTTACTTTTTGTACTTAACCCTTTCACCGCCAAGCTTTTATTCACTTGGCGTGCACCCAGCGCCAGAGCCTGTAGGCATAATTTCGCATAATGTTGCAAAAGACATTTATCGATATCATATAAATGACGATTGGGGAAAGTGTGACCAATATACTAAATAAACATTAGTTGCCAATGTATAGGCGATAAAAATACAGCGAAAAATATGGCATTAATAGTTTTATATTTGCATAACGTTTGTGTCGGCATTACCCGACATTGGCGTTTGAACGTCCAAAATACTTTGTCGGGTATAGCCGACTGTGGCCGTGAGAGGGTTAATATTCTTGAGATGATAAGTTAAATTCAAGTAATATTATTCAATTTCAAAATATAAAACTGACGAAGTCGACACCAAACACTAGTATGCTATAATATTTAACATAGTTCGGTGTAAAGTTATGAAAGTGCACGCCGCCATTTTGTTTTCCTTTCAGGCTCGAGGGCGTCACGGTCACGGTCACTTCGCATGCATGTGTCTCGCGTTAACGAGCCCTCACGTTTATTGAAAGTCCCACACTCGCACGGTGCAAGTCAGATGCGAGATTGCTCGGTGTATCCAATTATGCACGACTGTATATTGTGTATTAGCTCACATATTGAACGAAATACGTATATTTTTTATTCCGTAACTAGATTAAAAAATAAGCAAAATTTATTTCATTTTTTTATGCGAGAAGAGAAGCAAACGAGCATGCAAACCACCTGATGTTAATTAGTCGCAGCTTATATCCACGTACAACCAAAAATACGATTAGAATTCTATTTGAGCTCGAACGTAGATACGTTGCTATTCCTGAGTACTAAGATGGTCGCCTCGCTTCAGTGTAGCCGGCAACTGCGTCTCTCCAACCGAAAGACAAGTAATGCTTTATGGCGGATCGTGAGGGCGGCCGTGGTACCAGCCCGGTCGAACTGTAGTTTTATAAACGCAGACTAAGTCGCGGGGACAACTAGTTCACTCTAAATATCAACAAAAACAATTATACTTTCATAATATTGTACAATTGCGACTGTCCGTGATGCATCGTTTTCACTGCTATTAAATGGAAATACACGTTTAGCCCACTTTAAAGCTTGTATTATAAATATATCAATGTGAAATCACTGTTATTCTTTCATTGACACGAAAGTTTATTCAAGAGACGCGGACATAAGTTTCATTAATTGCATCTCGAACGTGTAGGTGAGTATGTAGAATAACGATGTCAGTGAGACCCATGGTACGAGGTCGCGACCTCGCTTCGCTACAAGTCGTTCTCGAAATACGTAATAAACAATATAATTTCGCTACAACTGTATTTTAGATATAAGTGGTAAAGATTGGTGTCTTTTTCAAGTCGTAATTCAGTGCGGACGTGTAACCAAAGCTGAAGATGTATTAATGCTAGGACTCTTACTACCATCTTTTAAAACAAGCGTATTTATCATTCTTACTTTTGAAACTTTATGTAGACTAAGTAAACACTACTGTTTTTATAATATATGACATAGTAGAGATAATCGCATAAAAATAACTTAGGTAAGAAATAGTAGCAAGGATCTCTTCCCCCTTCTGTTTTTTTTAATTTGAGCATGCTTCCAAATCCTATACTTGAGACCATATTTCGAAAAAATCTAAGGATCTCATCTTCTTCAATAAAACAAGTCCTTTCTAATATTGCATAATACGTGTCTATTCTTGAGGACTACGACGGTCGTCTAACTTATATGTGTTGCCGGTTAAGACTGTGGTTTCTTTTGTATGAATCACGCCTAATGTGAGTATCATAACGTAATGACGTAGGTCAGGAGCGCGGGTCGTCACGAGGTCGGGACCCCGCGTATTGTAAGTTTAACGCCTCGCCCTTGATGATCCGCGATAAAGCGATGAAGACGTTTTAAGACGTTAAACCGGGTTACTAGAAACCAACTCGTCACACCGCAAACCGTTAAGATCAATTCAGGTTTGTAATCTAATATAGTTCCAAGAAAACTTAGAACTCATAGAGACAAAAACGTTGCGATTGTTGAAAAAAAACATGCGCATTACACGGTGTACGTGTACGTGTTTAATAAGGATTGTAGCATGTAATTTTATTAGCATGTAATATAGCCTTTATTTTTGCACAGAAATGGCTATATAAATTCAAACAGATTTTGTTCTGATATCTGATATAATAACCGCATAAAATTAGCATATTTAAACTAAAAGTAATCATTTCTTAAACTTAATTTTTACAAAAAAATCTCGAAGTGTATGTATTCGTAATACTCCTAAACGACTTTACTGATTTTATGGTCTTATTTCTTCACCTGGATGGTTCTTAGCAATAGTTGGACTTGAACCACTTTTAATATTTGTTTTGGATTCCTCACAAATACATGTAAACCCAAATAATTAAGGTCCCAGCATCACACAACATGTTTAAATACAAGACTTTTCCTATGACACATTAGTATTAATAATATGTTACACGTTTTGCTACTAGAATTATTTGTACCGAAGACCATAAAAGACGGAAAGAGAAAACTTTAATATTTTTTGCAAGAAAATGGAACGCAATGGCAACAATGTGGTTTGCGCAGCAATTGTTTTCACTGTATTTTCATCCATATAAGGTCGAGATGAAAAGTCACCAGTCACAACGATTGGTTTGTATAATCTCACGGTGCCGCGTGAACCGAGAATAACGGACTCACAGACGGGCTCTCTTGGATTACTATAACCTCATGACATAGTTACTATGAATTCTACCTCAAATTGATTCTAGTCTCGCTTACCTGTACCTGCCCTAACATTCTTGACCCCAGTACAAATTAGATGTTGATGATTTTCTCGTAATGAAATAACATTATTGAACTAGAAATATTTTATTACATTTACTGCACCTTACGAGTGTCAAAATTACAATGCAAAATAAATTGATCTGAGAATACATGGAAGTCGAGTGCACTTTTGGCTGTGATTCATCGGGGAAAGAAGCAGCGGATTATTCGACAGCATTTTGTTGACAACTGTCATGGCCTAATGATAGGATTATATTTAAACCCTAATGTTTAAAGTTATGTGCGTATTAAAATGAATTATCAATTGTTTTAATTTTTAAGCAGATAAACATCGTAAAGAAATGTGAATAACTGCGACTTTTATTCAGTATTAGGAATCGAGAGAGTGATTTAAGTCTTCAGTACATCAATTTTTTTTTGTGTCTTTATTGTATCCCATTTCCGACTTAACCATTAAACAAATTGGCGGTGCTTGCTTAATTACTGTAAAATTTTCTGATGAAACATAGAAAACGTTTTCAAGGAATTTTATTCAAGAAACTTGAGATTACTTTTAGTGTGAAAATTTTTGATTACACAAACAAACCTCACTCACAATATTGTAGTTCCGGTGAGCTCATTAAAACTGGTCGCGGGGAATTAATGAAAAGTTTCCTCGTAAACGGCTGTAACATTATTTATCCGACCAAAAATTTTTTACACGCCAACAGTTACGTTCCGAACGGAAAATATCTCGGAATAATCCTCTTACCATGATGTATATCCGGCGTTATTTTTATAAACTGTAGCTGCAAACGTTGCGGCGTTGAAATTATGCGGCGTCATTGTTCCAGTTCATTTGCTTCCGCCATTTTGTGTTCGTTGATGTATGGCTCCTAGACCTGAGGCGTGGGTCGATCTTACTGGACCCCATAAATTTGCACGATCCATTGAGGTTTGAATGTGCTTGCAACGGTCGAACAAAGACGCTAGAAATGTCTGTGAAAAGCCGATGGTATGACTCTACGTACGTGCGGTTGCTACGCTCCACGGGAATAACGAACGGTCTTTCCGGGCTAGCACGTGCACATTCCTGCCACCTAGGGTTTCCACCCAACCGTCTTCAGGACTTTACGACTAATAAATAACAAAACGCTTTATAATCCTAAGTTAAAACAGTAGTCATGTTCCTTTATCTGAATAAAATTTGTGCTTTGTTAATTTATATTTAAAATTATACGTAATGAAGTATTCGTAAAACGTTGTTGTAATCGTAATGAGTACTGTTGAAGAAATATATAGGTTAAAAATGTAAGTTTACACAAAATTACAACACATTACTTGAATGGATTAAAAAATCTTTTCAGACTAGTAACAAAATGTATATAATCTATATATTAATACGTGATGCCAAAACTTTGGACCCCTTTTTACGAAAATTGCGCGGACGCAGGAGCATAAAATTTGGCACACTTATAGTTTATGTGCAGGAGAAGTGCAGAACGCTAATATTTTTCAATAATAATGCTTATAAAGTACATTAAATCAATAAATAAAACATTACCCACACTACCATGCATTTCACACACACATGTTTCTTTTATATTCATTTTGTCCATAGACATAGAGTACTAACTCTGACATATCAAAAAAATATATATTTAAATAGAATTTCTGTCCTATTTGAGATTGGACGTGGTTGTTTATGGGCTGCAGTGACCACTTAACGTCAGGTGGCCTGCATGCCCGTTTCTTACTCTTTCATTATTAAAAAAAAAACTAATATCGCTGAATCTATACGTCAAGTTTACAGAACATTTTTAAACTTTTGATCGATTAAATATAGTTCTGATGACGTAATACTGTTAGAGCATATGAAAGCAATTTAGCAACAATTTATATGAAAATATTGTGAATATTCAAAGAAACTACAGGAAGTAATCGTGTTTTTAAAAAATGTTTATTAGTATGTACCGGGTATTCACGATTAACGTTTTTGATTTTTGATTGTCGATATTTCATAGAAGTTGGCTCGCAGTCACGGTCCGAAATATTGACAATCAAAAATAGTTAATCGTGAGTGACCGCTACACGGCAAAAAATTGACTTTTTCGCGAGCCAAGCCGCAAGCGATAGCTAGGAAATGAATATGTTTTAATTTAAACGTTGTACAAAATCTATTCCTAGTCGACATATTTAATTAACTTTATCCTTTAAGTACTAAAATGGAGCTTAAAGGATGTCTCTTCAAACATCCAAGCGGCTCTCAAACTTCTGGGCTCTGTTTGTATTGTAATATTCCTCGGGGTTGTTTGTTAAAGTTTGAGAAGTAGCGCACTTCTATTAGTTCCGATTATCTGATGTTGTAATTTGACTTTCTTGAAGTTGAAATGAATAGTTACAGAATACGTTTTATATACGAACGGTATTTTAGGAAACTTTCGTAATCTTGAAGGTTTTTGTATTTGTAAAATTGTTGTATTTGTAAATAAAATATTTTATTTCAAAAGTATTCACGAAAAAAATAAATGGTTCAAAATTTGTAGTTATTATATAAAGAAATTCACGAAAAATATTCACTATCTCATTTGAAATATGTTCATAAAATAAATAAATCAGAATCAGAAGAAGAAATGCAGGAAAATGATTAATTACGTCATTTACAGGCAACATCAGGATGTAGGTTAGATAATTGGTTAGAAAGTAACTAACAAGTTTAATCGGATTTTTTTTAATATTATGAGAGTAGCAGATAATACCGCAGGCTACTCAATCCCTTTACACAGTTAACCCCGGCCATATCTTAACCTCAGATAGGACGGAAATCTTTAGTTGGATGTGAATTAAAAACTCACAAGACAGATGGTTAGACGAATGGATTTACCCTCCTTTTTAACCTTGTCTGCAAAGCACTCAAAAGACGATGTAAAAGAAAGGTCTCAGGAATGTAATAAAGCGTCACCAGTTCCGGACATTCCGTAACGAGAAGACACAGAAACTCGATTAAACTCGCCACAACTTGTTAATGACATTCATGAATTACAAATCAAAGTTGGCACGAAACGGATGTTCAAGTTATTTTATTCGTTTCTGAATCGCCTGTCAGTGTTGCCAGTGTTGGAATTTTCCCCCAAAATTGACATTAAAAAACGTCTAAAACTCTTTATACTGTATTTAAATTTTCTATCCTAAAATATATGTAATATTTCCCCTAAGTCGAGTTAAAAATATTGGACTGGCCAGTAATATTACTGCCGATATTGTTAAAGTTAGTATTCATATTACTTAGAACCGCTTACTTTAGTTTACTTTAGTTAATTTAAAGAAGGGGAACATAAAAAAGTAAAGAAAAAAAACTTTAAAATCTATGAAATTTATCTATGAAGTATTTTTTTTTAATATTTAATTTTAAACATAGTAATTGTAATAAAACCCTTGATATTGATGTATTTGAATATTTCTAATAACCCAAGAAACTTTCGTGAAATTATTTTCCCCCTAAATAAATGAGGAAAACCTAAAGTGGCAACATTACTCGTATGTTTGTTCATTCAAAACGTTACAGTATAAGTTTTACAGCAGAACTCCTTTTATGGTGAATTAATTTAAAGTTGTTTAGAAGTTATTGTTATATTTATTTTATTAGTATCTGTGAAAAAAATACAGTAACAGAAAACAATAAAATATGTAATGATTTATTTTAAGTGGATTTATCTGTTTAAACGTATTTGTTTTAAGTCGCATTCGTAGTCATGTTTAGTCCCAGCTGCAGTCGCAATCGCAGACGCATCCGCACTCGCAGTCGCAATCGCTATTATTGTCTCTCTTGCAGACGCAGTCACAGTGCAGTTGCCATCGCCGACGCATTCGCACCGCAGTCGCAGTCGTTGGCGTAGTCGCAGCCGCAGTCAGAGTCACAGTCATAGTGTAATCTCAGTTAAAGTCGTACTCGTTGTCATAATCGCATTCATAGACGCAGTCACACTCGTTGCAAAAGCATCCGCGAAGTAGCAATCATGCACGTCGCTGTTGCAGTCGTAGTCACAATCGTAGTCGCAGACGCTAGTCAAAGGCTTAATTATAATCGTAGACTGCGAGATGCTGTCGCAGTCGTCATGACTGTCATTTTCGCATTCGCACTCGCGAGTATAGTCGAAGAGTTAACCACTATATACCACCAGCTGGTCTACAGTACAAAAAGGTAACGACTTTATACCACCAGTTGGTCTGCATGATAAAGGGGTAATGATTATATATAACTAGATGGTCTGCACTACAAAAAGGTAACAACGACTATATACCATTAAATGGTCTGTTTAGCAAAAAGGTATCGGTTATAAGAATACCATCAGATGGTCTTCACGATAAAAAGGTAACAACTATATACCATTAGATGGTGCTATAAAAACAGACAAGTCAGCGGCGTTCACCCCACAGATTAATCATGAATTTCATTAAAAGTTGCCGTAAGGTTAATCGAGTTTCCGTGTCCTTATTGCGGCATGTCCGGACCTTTACATCTAAAACTTTTTAAATACGATTTATAAATGTCGTAAGCTATGGTTATGTCTATAAATAGGTTAAGCTCCACTTATATTGACCGACTCATGTGAGACTCAAATTATGTAAGGTACAAATGAGTTTACCCTTAAAAACATTTTTTTTATCAAATGAGTGGAGAACGATCTTACAGTCAGTGCCGCAGCGGACAATGCTAGAATAGACATTTAACTGTCTTTAATTCTGTGCTCCAATGTAATGGATCTGTGGTAAAACATTTTTTTAAATAAATAATAGTAGCGGACGATCTTACAGTTAGTGTCGTAGCGGACATTGCTAGTGATAGACATTTAACTGTCTTTAATTTCGTGCTCCAATGAAATGGATCTGTGGTTTTTTTATAAATAGTAGAAGCGAAATAATTCACACACAGTCAGTGCCTTAGCGGACACTGCTAGTAATAGACATTTGACTGTGTTCGTAATTCTGTGTCTCAATGAAATGGATCTGTGACCTAGGTCAATGTCAAGATCTCATTCTTATAGTCAAAGTTATCTTTTGTTTATTGTTAAGCAGGAAAAACAATGGCTGTTGAGAACTGAAAAGGCTATTGTGTTATTGAAACAATCTCTCTTAAGACTTTCCGGAGATAATTCGGTGGGTATAAGATTTGTCTGGAATTTTGCGAGTATTGCGTCCTTGAAAGAGATTATCATACAATTACACAGCGCTTAGGCTGTGAAGATGGTAAATGATCCTCGAAGTTAAGCAACGTTGGGTGTGGTCGGAAAATGGACGGGTGACCGCTAGTGGTTAATGTGCTCGGGTTAGTAAGATATCTAGTTATGTCGAGATAAACAAACCTTTACTGTCCCCTTTTAGTCAGAGAATCAATAGAGATCAAGAAACACACTCAGAACTTCAATAGAGTCATCGGTTTTGAAGTACAAACGTGGAATTCAGTGGTAGCTTTATGTAAATCAAAAATAGTGCAAAATTGTGTTTTATGTCATCATTGGAACGCAAAAAAAAACAACATAGATGCAGGGTACATAGTATAATCTATCACTAGCACCTGTCAACAGTTTCCCCACTACCGCAGTTTAGCTATATCCAGGAGCCGTGCAACTGGTACGAAATATCAGCAATTAAAAATCGTTAATCGTGAGTTTCTTTTTTTAAATAATGAAAGAGTAAGAAACGGGCATGCAGGCCACCTGATGTTAAGTGGTCACTGCAGCCTATGGACAATCACGTCTAATCTCAAATAGAACAGAATCCACTTTTATCTGAGCTCGAACGTAGATGCGTTGCTACTCCTGAGGATTAAGATGGTCGCCACGCTTCGAAGTGTAGCCAGCAACCGCACCTCTTTAACCGAAACACAAGTAATGCTTTACGGGTGATTATGAGGGCGGCAGTGGTACCTCCTTAGTTGAACTATAGTTCTCCCACCTTTATATTATAACATTCTCGTAATAACGTATTTTATACATATTATAGCAGATATTGAAGATATAATTTGCGGGAAAAACCGCAAGTTAATCCTAGTATATAATGAGTCGAACACAATGCAACAATCGCCCCATTTTATGTTCTAATAAGTTATTGTTGAGAAAAGATCCCCTTCATAATCCTCCATTGCAGATAATAAAAGGTATCATATGGCCATTTTATTTTTAATCCCGATGTAAAAAGAGAGATGTTATTACTTTAAAATATATATTGGTATATGTGGCTGCCTGTGTGTCTATGAGTTTCTTTCGCCGGCTCTTCAAAAACGAAACACCTTAGGAGTCGGTGGTAGTTTATTGACGTTCAAACAGAGTTCTGTAAATAATCTACTTCGGATAAAATATTTTGATTTTTGATTTTGTGACATCGTAGCTCCTAAGCGGATGAACCGATTTTGATTTAGTTTTATACAGATGACTTGATTGAGATTGTTCTTAAAGACAGCTTAGTAAGATTTTTATTTCCAACATTTTTCTTAATTGCATACATAATAATTCTATATTTAACCACAATGATGAAAATTTTAAAACTAATTATAGTAAAACCCTAACCTAAACAATCTAAAGGGAGTCCGTGCTCATGCGTGATGCCAAGAACGTATTCCCGCGTATAACAGCGGTCGCAATGTTCTACGTGAGATATGAACCAGCCCTTTTGTCACTGACGGTGACGATTTAACGTGAAACTGATGGTTTGAGAAAAAATTGGGACTCAGATCCCAGGGAGTAAAAGAAAAAAGTCTAACATTTTTTCTAAATAATTCTATTAATTATATTGTTTCCATTACTAATATGTAGTTATGATAAACTTTACTAAACTTTTATATTTTATTGTAATCGTTCGACATAAATGTTTCTAATTATTAGTTTTTGCAACTAGGCAATGACTGCATGCATGAATGAACGAAAAATAATGTAAGTAAATACAAAGTTTATTACCCGAGCGAAACTGGGCCGGGTCGATAGTTTGTAAATAAAGTCAAACAATAATGATTATGATAAAACATTATGTTTATAAAACAATCGTGAATCACATAATTTATGATTTCGCAACACAAAATATTTTGCAAACATGGCGTTAACAGAGACGTCGCTTTTAACGTCGACATGTATTTAACGCGAGCGACGTATTGACGGGCGGAAACGTGGATTGTACAGAATATCGGAAAAATACATTGTACGTTAAATAAATTCACGTGAAAATTGTACAAAAATATTACAGTAATTTCCACAACGTTGAAGTTTTCGTTTTAAATCCTAGTAATGATCATCTAGGCTTAGTCATCATGTTTTGTTTGCAACATAATCTATTTTATATTAAAAGGTGGTAGAGCCGTTAGAGCTCACCCGGGGCGGCGGCACTGCCACCCTCATAACCCGCCGTAAAGCAACATGTTCTTCATGTATTGTGTTTCGGTTTGGGAGGTGTGGTTGCTGGATATACATTCTTGGAGGTAATCATCTTAGTCCTCAAGAGTAGGAACGCATCCGCGTACGTCCTTATATAGAACTTCTGTTCTATTTGAGATAGGACGTGATTGTCCATGGGCTGCAGTGACCATTCAACATCAGGTGGCCTGCATGCCCGTTTTTTACTCTTTCACAATAAAATATATATATATATCCTATTCTTGATGACTAAGACGGTCGCCTCCAATAATGTGTATCCAGTAACCACACCTCGCCAACCGAAACGCAATACATGAAGAATATATTGCTTTACGGCGGGGTATGAGGGGGGGGGGGGGGGCGCCCCCGGGGGGGGCTAACGGCTCTACCACCCTTTAGGTTTTTATCCTTACTACTTT
>DWON01009203.1:0-11564 GCA_018251015.1 Phocides pigmalion okeechobee | reverse complement strand
CCACCCGATGCTAAGTGGTCACTGCAGCCCATGGACAACCGCGTCCAATCTCAAATAGAACGGAAGTTCTATTTGAGGGTGGACGCGGATGCGTTCCTACTCTTGAGAACTAAGATGGTCGCCCCCAATAATGTGTATTCGGCAAGCACACCTCCCCAAGCGAAACACAATACATGAAGAACATGTTGCTTTACGGCGGGTCACGAGGGTGGCGGTGGTGCCGCCCCGGCGAGCTCTATCGGCTCTACCACCTTTAAAACTGTGTTTCAGACACTCTCATGTTTCGCTTTCTTATTTATATATCTGAATGAAGCGATTAAAGAATTATTTTTTTATGCAAAGCACACAGTAGATGGCGATAGTGTTCCTCGTTAGTAATCAGTCAGTAGTTCATCGTTAGCGATCATTATAATGAAAAAGTTGTCAGTGACTAGCGCGGTGTGTGCATGTGTGTGTGCAGGCACGCCGGACTGCGAGGACCTGTCGGACGAGCCGGCGGCGTGCGGCGCGGCGGCGTGCGGCGCGGCGCACTTCCGCTGCGCCAGCGGCCGCTGCGTGTTCAAGGCCTACGTGTGCGACGGCCGCGACGACTGCGGCGACGGCTCCGACGAGAGCGCCGCGCTCGCCTGCTCGCCGCCCGCCTTCCGGTCTGCCCTAACCTGACCGCTATCGTTGTATTGTTTACGTCCTTGACTCGGTTGTTTCGAAATCGTTTTATTCCTATTTATTTTGATTTGATTCTGTTTATTTCTCAGTTTAAGATAAAATTCCTGTAACATTATACGTGTGACGACTACGTTCCGTTGTCTGCACGTCTCTAGCGATGAATCGAGGAACCATGAAAAAGATTGTCATTAATGAAATATAAGTATTTTTTAGACGAATATAATGTTACAGGTGTCCCTCCGGAAAATGGCCGTGTCCGGGTGTCACCGGAAGGTGCGTCAACATCACGCAAGTGTGCGATAAGAACTTGGACTGCCCGAACGGAGCGGACGAGGGTCCCGGCTGCGACTTCGCGGAGTGCGAGCACCGCGCCGGGCTCTGCTCCAACCAGTGCAAGCAGACGCCCTCCGGCGCCATCTGCCTGTGTCCCAGCGGCGAGGAGCTGGAGCCGGACGGCTTCACTTGCAAGGACATCGACGAGTGCCACCCCCCGGGACTCTGCTCGCAGACTTGCACGAACACGAAGAGATCTTACTTCTGTGGGTGCGTCGACGGCTACCAGTTGGCCGGCGACAAACATTCCTGCAAGGCGAACAATCACTCCAGCGCCTTCTTGATAATTTCCAACAGACATTCCATATTGGTGGCGGACTTGAACGAACAGGGACTCGAGAGAGTGCCGATAAACGTCGAGAACGTCGTGGCGACCGCGTCAAACATGCACACCGGGACGATATTCTGGTCCGACATGAAATTGAAAAAGATATCTAGGCTTGACCGCGGAAGCGAACCACAAGTTATCATCTCCAGCGGCTTGGATCTGGTCGAAGGTCTGGCTTACGACTGGGTGGGAGGTAACATCTACTGGTTGGACAGCAAACTCAATACGATAGAAGTCGCCAAGGAAGACGGTAGCGCCAGAACGGCTCTGATGAGTGGAAACATTACACAGCCTAGAGGAATGTGCTTGGATCCCGCCCCGAACGCGAGATGGCTGTTCTGGACCGACTGGGGAGAAAATCCTCGTATCGAGAGAGTAGGTATGGACGGAACGCAGCGCATGGCCATCATCACCACCAAGATTTACTGGCCAAACGGACTGACGTTGGATACGGCGACTCAAAGAGTTTATTTCGCCGACTCGAAATTGGATTTCATAGATTTCTGTTACTATAACGGTTCGGGACGACAACAAGTGTTGGCCGGCAGCCACTACCTCCTGCACCCACATTCTCTTACACTATTCGAAGATACGTTGTATTGGACGGATCGCCAACTGAACCGAGTGTTGTCAGCTCACAAGTTCCTGGGCACCAACCAGACCGTCGTATCGCACTTGATATCGCAGCCGCTGTCCATCCACGTGCACCACCCCTCGCTTCAACCTCAATATCCTTCACCGTGCAACAAGGATTCGTGCCAACATCTTTGCTTACTGAGTCCGAACAAAACGATCGGGTACACCTGCATGTGCAAGCCAGGATTCAAATCGCTAACGGATGGCAAATGTATCGAAGGTAACGTATTCTTTGGCGCGAGACCACAGTCACTCGTAAAGTACGTAAAAGATTTTACCGAATTTTTTTTTTTTCAGAGGAAACGTCATATCTCATGGTGCTGAAGGGATCGCAAATCATCGACCTGTCGCCCGACGGATCGGGCCGAGCCGGGCAGCTGCCGCCGGTCGTCGGCCTACAAGGCGGCGTGCAGCTGGACTACGACCGGCAGGGCCACACGCTGTACTGGCTGGCGGCGGCGGCGCCCGACGCCGACGACAACGGCACGGTGTACAGCATGCCGTACGGCGGCGGCGCGCGCGCCGAGCCGCTGGGCGCGGCGGGCGGCGGCGTGGGCGCGCCCTCCGCGCTGGCCTTCGACTGGCTCGGCCGCAACCTGTTCCTGGCCAACCGCGCCGCCGCCACCGTGGAGCTGCTGCGCGTCGACGGCAAGCTCAAGTACCGCACCGTCGTGCTCGCCAACGACGGCACCAAGGTCTCCGTGGCCAAGCCCAAGGGTCTCTGCTTGGACCCCACCGAAGGGTACCGCTTTTTGTTCCATTTTTAAGTCTTCAAATATCATTTTGACGTCTCGACAGAGCTCTCTCTCTTTCTTTACTCCTTTTTTTAAGGGGTTCTATTTCGTAGCGTTCCAAGTGTACCTCGAAAGCGAGTTAATCTTTGTCCGAAAATCGACGAAGACGAAGTAAAAATTTAAAAATTTTATCGTTTCAGGAAATTGTATTGGGCCGATGAGGGCGGATTCGGGGTACCGGCTAAAATCGGCAAGGCCAACATGGACGGATCGTACCCTGTCATCTTAGTGGACTCCATCGAGAGACCGGAGGCCGTCGCGATCGATATCGAAAAGAAGATCGTCTACTTCAGTACGCAGTACCCACCCACCGTCAACAGCGTGAACACCGAAGGTAACGACAGGAAGACCATACTTACGGAGGACAATGCAATTTCTTACCCCAAAGTCATCGCCGTCCTAGACTCGAGGCTATACGTCCTGGATCCGCGACACGAAAAAATCTTTAAGGCCGATTTGCCGAACGGAGATAACATCAAGGTCATCCTGGACAACGAGAGCGACTTGAAGTCCATGACGATATTCCAGAAGCGGAAGATGATGCACCATCCATGCTCGCAGAACAACGGCGGCTGCGAGCAGATCTGCATCCCGGGCGAGGGCGGGTCGCGCGTGTGCGCGTGCTCCATCGGCTACCGCAAGGAGTCCGAGATGAACTGCGTGCCCTACAAGACGTTCGCCGTGGTCTCGCAGCTCGACCTCATCCGCGGCTACAGCCTGGAGGGCAGCGCCGAGGCCATGCTGCCCGTCACCGGACTGGGCCACCACATCCTGCACGTCGACGTTCATTTCGCCGACAACTACATCTATTGGGTGGAGTTCAACCGGGGGCAGTGGAACGGAATATTCCGCATCAGGCCCAACGGCACCGAGCTGGAACATGTGATCAAGGATGGCATCGGGAGCAACGGCATCCGAGGGCTGGCCGTCGATTGGGTCGCCGGCAACTTGTACTTTACGAACGTGTTCCCCCACGAAAATTACGTGGAGATGAGTTGGCTCGACGGTTCCAACAGGAAGGTGCTCGTTAAGACCACCATGGACGCTCCGAGGGAGCTCGCGGTCAACCCCCTCAAGAGGCTGCTCTACTGGATAGACTATGGTCAATACCCGCGTATAGGAAAGGCCTACCTTGACGGCAGCAACTGGCAAACTGTGGTGAGTTCGGGAATATCTAATCCGCGAGACTTGACAATAGATATGTTGACTCATGACGTTTACTGGGTTGACTCCAAATTGGACCAGATTCAAAAGATCTCGTACAATGGTGGAAACAGGCAACTCATTAGATCGAACCTTCCGAATCCGATGGGAATCGCCATACATACGGGTAGTGTTTATTGGGTAGACAGGAACTTGCAAACTATTTACAAGGCTTCCAAGTTACCGGGTAACATGTCTATGCCTGAGAAGTTGCGCACAAACCTACCGAAGTTACGGGACATTGTCATATTCGACGTGAATAACCAACCGACTGACGATAACAATCCGTGCCGAAAGCTCGGCAACGGCGGATGCGACCAGCTCTGCTTCAGCTACCCGCCCGAGGCCAACAAGGGGTACACGCACCGGTGCGAGTGCGCCACCGGCCAGATTTCTGCCAGTAATCCCAAAAAGTGCGACGTCGTAGATGAATATCTAGTATTCACGACGAGAACCGAGATTCGCGCCGTCAATTTAGATCCGAAGTCCACCGGCGTACCGTTCAAACCTATAGGCAACTTAACGAACGTCGTCGGTGTCGAGTTCGATTACGCCGACAACAAATTATTCTTCACACAAATCCGGCCGTGGGCTAGAATAGCTTGGATGTCTGCCAATCACCCGGATGCTGCCAATATTCAAAATATTATTAGCAAAAATATAAATCCGGAAGGCATTTCGTACGATTGGACCCAAAGGAAAATCTACTGGACGGACAGTTCTAATAACTCAATTTATGCAATGAACCTGGATGGAACTGAAATGGTAATGATTGCGAGGGTGGAACGCCCCAGGGCCATCGTGGTGGATCCTTGCAACGGCACGCTGTACTACACCGACTGGGGGCGCTTCGGAACTTCCGGCAAAATATACAGGACTACGATGGCAGGGTCATTAAAGAAAGCCATCATTGACAAAGATCTGTCTCAACCTAGCGGTCTTACCATCGATTTTGATGAAAACATGCTTTACTGGACTGACGCCGTTCGTGAGAAGATTGAACGTTCCAAATTAGATGGAACGGATCGAGAGGTCTTAATATCTGCCACGATCTATCCATTCGCCATCACGGTATTCGGAAATTACATATATTGGACAGACTTACAACTTCGAGGGGTTTATCGAGCCGAAAAACATACAGGAGCGAATATGATCGAAATGGTTAAGAGGCTCGAAGACTCTCCGAGAGATATACACGTTTACAGTACTAGCAGACAGAAATGTCAAAGGAACTCTTGTAACATCAGCAACGGTGGTTGCGCTCAAAGCTGCCACCCCGCGCCTAACAACTCGGTCGAATGTAAATGCGATGACAACACGAAATTGGTCAACGAAGGACGCATGTGCGTCGCCAAAAATATTACCTGCGATCCCAGCAAATTCTTCTGCGCAAACGGCAAATGTATCAGCCGCATGTGGTCGTGCGACGGCGACGACGATTGCGGCGACGGCTCCGATGAAGACAAGAACTACTGCGCGTATCATTCCTGTTCGCCAAACGAGTTCCGGTGCAACAACGGCAGATGCATATTCAAGTCTTGGAAGTGTGATCACGAGAACGACTGTAAAGATGGTTCGGACGAGGAAGGTTGCGTTTACGCCCCCTGTGACGAAGGAGAGTTCACTTGCCTCAACTCCCGCTGCATCGCGATGTCGCAGGTCTGCAACGGAATTAACGACTGCAAGGATAACATCACCTCGGACGAGACCCACGAACGTTGTCCGAGGAATACCACCTGCCCGGCCAACCACCTCAAGTGCGAGAAGACAAACATTTGCGTGGAGCCGTACTGGCTGTGCGATGGCGACAACGATTGCGGAGACAACTCTGACGAAGATCCGCTACACTGCGCGCAAAGAACCTGTCCCCAGAACAGTTTCCGCTGCCCGAACCATCGCTGCATCCCGGCCACTTGGTATTGCGACGGCGACGACGACTGCGGGGACGGGGCTGACGAACCTCCGGAATATTGTCGTTCGGAAGGCAGAACTTGTTTCGGGGACTTATTCACATGCGATAATGGAAACTGCATACCGAGGATATACATATGCGATGGAGATAACGACTGTCTCGACAACAGTGACGAAGACGACCGGCACCAGTGTAACGAAAGGAAATGTGACGCGGAAACAGAATACACTTGCCAGGAAAATAAGTTCTGGGGAAGAGCTCAGTGCATACCCAAGAAATGGCTGTGCGATGGAGACCCGGACTGTATCGACGGCGCCGATGAAAACTCTACCATCCATCACTGCTCCACGCCGACTCCCTGTTCCGAGGACCAATTCCAATGTAACAACGGAAGATGTATCAACGTGGGATGGGTGTGCGATCATGACAATGACTGCGGGGATGGTTCCGACGAGGGCAAACATTGTAACACGCAATACAAGCAGTGCACGGATCAAGAATTTAAGTGTCAGAATTTCAAATGCATACGAAATCACTTCAGATGCGATGGGGAAGACGATTGCGGCGATCATTCGGACGAAGTTGACTGCGTTAAGCAAAACAAGACATGCCCCGCCGGACAGTTCAAATGTAACAACGATCAATGTATCGACAACAGGCTGGTTTGCAACAAAGTATCGGATTGTTCGGATGACTCCGATGAGCCTGCACACTGCAATGTCGACGAATGTGCTAAGTTAGAAATCAATCAGTGCGGTCACAAATGCATCGATACCTTGACTGGTTACTATTGCGATTGCAACCAAGGATACAAGCTTCTCGGCGATGGTAAAGCGTGTGCGGACATAGACGAATGCATTGAAACGCCTGGAGTTTGTTCACAGTACTGTTCGAATACGCCCGGCTCTTACTACTGCAAATGTAACGATCAATACTACGAAAGAGAACCCGACGAACACACATGTAAACGAAAAGATAACATTACAGCGTGGGTCATATTCACCAACAAGTATTATGTTAGAAATATGTCGACGGACGCCTCCCTCTACAATCTAGTACACCAAGATCTCATGAACGTAGTCGCTATTGATTTTGATGTCAAAGAAAGTAAAATGTACTTTGCTGATGTTTCTGCTAAAACGATCTATAGATCAGATTACTCCGATCCTAATCCAAACAAGGAAGTAGTAATACGCCATGACTCCCATGGATTAGAAGGCATTGCAGTTGATTGGATTGGAAGAAAACTTTATTGGCTAGATAGACATTCAAAGAACTTAGACGTTTCGGAACTGGACGGAACTAGACGAAAAACTTTAAAAACTGGTATTGCAGACCCCAGAGCCATTGTCGTACATCCAGGCACTGGATACTTGTACTACACTTCGTGGCACCTCCAGGCCTATATTGGTAAAATGGGTATGGATGGTACCAACTTTACGGCAATTTTGAACTGGGAAGACGATATTGCCTGGCCGAATGCCTTAACCATTGACTACTTTACCGATAGAATTTACTGGGCCGATGCTCATTTAGATTACATTGGATCTGCCGACTTGGAAGGTAGACACAGGCACGTCGTCCTGTCAGGTAGCAAAGTTCCTCACGTTTTTGCGCTAAGTTTGTTCGACGACGAAATTTATTGGACTGACTGGAACCTTAAAGCGATAAGCAAGGCAAACAAGCACTCTGGAGAAAACTTGACCACTCTTAGAAATACCACTCACCGACCCTATGACATCCATGTGGTGCATCCTTTGAGACAGCTACCATATCCAAACCCCTGTGGCACTAACAACGGTGGATGCTCCCATCTCTGTCTGCTAGCTCCGCCACATGAGTCCAGTTACTTGAATATCGAAGGCTACGGTGAAGAGGGTGCGACGACGTACAAATGTGCATGTCCGAACCAGTTCTACTTAGCACGAGACATGAAAACATGTATAGCAAATTGCACTGATGGCCAACACCGATGCAACGGCCGTGACGAAAAGTGTATTCCGTGGTTCTGGAAATGCGACGGTGAGAAAGATTGCATGGATGGTTCAGATGAACCCGACAGTTGTCCGGTTAGACATTGCAGAGCAGGATCTTTCCAGTGAAAGAATACTAACTGCCCGCCCGCCGCTACCATTTGCGATGGCAACGATGACTGCGGGGATGGAAGCGACGAAGCGCAATGCGCCCACGAATGCCCGGCCCTAGAGTTCAAATGTAAGGCGAGCGGCAGGTGCATTCTCGACAGCTGGAAGTGCGACGGCGACACGGACTGCAAGGACAACAGCGACGAAGACCCAGCGATGTGCCACAACAGACCGTGCAATCCTGATACAGAATTCTCATGCAAAAATGGCCGCTGCATTCCTAAACTTTGGATGTGCGACTTCGACAACGATTGCGGAGACGATTCCGACGAGCCAGCTTACATGTGCCGGCAGAAGAACTGCACCACTGGATGGAGACGTTGCCCCGGACAATCTAATTACCGCTGTATACCGAAATGGCTGTTTTGTGACGGCAAAGACGATTGCAGGGACGGGTCCGACGAACTTCCAGAAAATTGCCCGTCCTGCAACAGCGAAACCGATTTCACTTGCGAGAACAAGCGTTGCATACCGAACCAGTGGCTGTGCGACTTCACCGACGACTGCGGGGATGGAAGCGACGAGACCGAAGCAGTTTGTCAGCATAAGTACAGGGAATGTTCCGAGTCTGAATTCAAGTGCGGAAATGGCAAATGTATCTCGTCTAGATGGAGATGCGACCACGAAGACGACTGTGGCGACAACACGGACGAGATGGAGTGCGGCGGATTTAAATGCAAGAACGGAACATTCCAGTGTAAATCTGGACACTGCATTGCGGCGTACTTTAGATGTGATGGTGACAGGGACTGCCGGGACTTGTCTGATGAAATCGGCTGTCCACCGCGGTTCCCTGGAGGCAGATACTGCCCGGAAAGCAGGTGACCATACTTAGTGAAATTTTTGGATACTTGTATAGCTTCTAGAGAAATGGATGGTTGTAATTATAATTATTCTACAGGTTCCAGTGTGCGAACAACTTATGCGTGTCTCAATCGGACTTGTGCGACGGCACGGATGACTGCGGCGACGGCTCGGACGAAGCCAGCTCCATCTGTACGAACTTCAACTGTGACACGTTGCGAAGATTCCACTGCGATAACCACCGTTGCGTGCCTAGGTATGCCATTTTGCTTATCAATTATTGATAAAAAAGGACTTGTACACTAAACGACATAGCATCTGTCAAGTTGTAATCAAGCATATCGTAAATTGCCATCACAGATATCACGACTTATTTTATTTCTTTAACCTAGTACGCTTCTAGTTTCCGACAAGTCTGCTACATAATATTCGTAGGATTGTCTTAAGTCCGCTATTTTCTTCGTCGTGAACATCAAACAGTAAACGAATGAGCAATTTTTATATGTTAACATATGTTAACTCTACGCGTTCTACCGGCTTTATAATTATAATAATATTCTCCGGTGAATCGTTTTAACTGGTGCCCACGTCACTCTTTTTCCAATGCACCATTCGCCGAAGGTCGACGTACCGGTGACGTCAACCGTGTTGCGGGTGCGTGTGCGTGCAAGGCGCGGAATGAACCCGTTTCGCGGTCGGCAGGTACCAGGTGTGCGACGGCGTGGACAACTGCGGCGACGGCTCGGACGAGAACAACATGACGCTGTGCGCGGCGCGCGCGCGGCCGTGCGACCCGCTGACGCAGTTCCAGTGCGCGTCGCGCCGCTGCGTGCCGCGCGCGCGCCTCTGCGACCTCGCCGACGACTGCGGCGACGCGTCCGACGAGCGCGGCTGCCACCACGCGCTCGCCTGCGACCCGCGCGACAAGGGTACGTTTGTTTATTTATTATTTCATTTATTTACGTTTGTCGTTGACACCGTATACATATTTTTTCTTAGATAACCTTGTCGTCATATATAGGATAATAAATACGTTATCGTTTCCAGGGGGTTGCGAGCACTTCTGCACGAACCTGACGCTGCCGGGGGCGGCGCCGGGCGCGGGCGGCGGCGGCTACATCTGCACGTGCTTCCAGGGCTGGATCATCTCGCCGGCCGACAGCAAGAAGTGCGTGGACGTGGACGAGTGCGCGGCCGGCACCCACCACTGCTCGCACCTCTGCACTAACCTCAACGGCAGCTTCAGCTGCAGCTGCCGCGAGGGATTCAGGTCGGTTACTCATTTAAATTCTCGAGAAACTGGAATTGTGCTCATCGATTCTACATTGAGTTAAGATGTAATGCCCTGTTATAAAATCGCTGAATTAAGAAAATAACTGGAGATTTTTTTCTGAACTAATTTAATGTATCTCTAATAATTAAATAATAGTATATAAAATTTCTACAGCGATACTTATGCATGTTGCAGATTGGCCGACAGTCTGTCGGGTGTTTGCAAGGCTCTAGAAGGAGATGTGGTACTGATGTTTGCCAATGGCCCAGAGATACACGCTTACGCACAAGAAAAGAACGAGGAGTTCGATATGATTACGTCGGAGAAGAGAATCGAAGCCATGGACTACGATCCCAAGCAGGAGATGATCTTCTGGGCAGACAGCTACGATAAGACCATCAAGCGCTCGTACATGGTCAACGCGCTGAAGGGCGAGGTCAAGAGCGGCTACGCTCAAGATTTGAACATGAAAGGAAACGCTAAACCGACGGCGATCGCAGTCGACTACATCGGCGACAACCTGTACTGGACCGAAGTGGACCGCACGGGGTCGAAGCCGCGCGGCCGCGTCATGGTGGCCAGGACCGACGGCCGCTACCGGCGCGCGCTGGTGTCGGCCGGCATTGAGAGCCCCACCTCGCTGGTGCTGGACCCGCAGATGGGCAAGATGTTCTGGGCGGACGCGGGCTCGGCGCCGAAGATCGAGACGGCCTGGATGGACGGCTCCAAACGCCGGCCGATCATCACCGAGAACATCCGACACCCGACCGGCCTGGCCATCGACCACGCGATGGACCATGCCATATATTGGGCCGACACGAAGCTGAACACGATAGAGATGATGCGTCACGACGGCTCCAACAGGAAGGTGATTCTGAAGGGCGACCTGCTGAAGCACCCGCTGTCCTTGGACGTGTTCGAGTCGTCCTTGTACTGGGTGACGCGGGACACCGGCGAGCTGATCCGGCAGGACAAGTTCGGAAGGGGAGTGCCATTCGTAATTTCGAAGGATCTAGTCAATCCGTCCGCCGTAAAAGGTGTGTATTATTTTTGTAATCATTTATTTAATTGCGTTTCCCGCAAGTACGTTCCAATCGGTAGCGACTACGTTAATGTTTTGATCGTTTTTAAAACTTCGATCGTTGAAGTTTGAATTCTTTTTTCTTCGATCTATTTCGGCCACGGGCCTTAACTAGGTGCCCATTATTTTACATCACTATGCAAAATTTCAAATTGGACATCGATCAGGTGCATATCGTTAAAAATGGAATAAAATATATAGTAAGAATGTGATCGTGCGCAGTGTGGCACCCGGCGCGCTACAACGCGTCGAGCGCGCTGCGCGGCGCGTGCGCGCGCGCCGCCTGCTCGCACCTGTGCCTGGGCGTGCCCGGCGGCCGGCGCTGCGCCTGCCCCGACCTGCTGCAGCCGCCCAAGCGCGCGCAGGACCGCGCCTGCGACGCAGCGGCGG
>DWON01009202.1:0-11567 GCA_018251015.1 Phocides pigmalion okeechobee | reverse complement strand
CATCAGAAGCGATACTGCATGGATGTAACCAAATATATAGTTAGCGACTTATTCCATTAAACAATTACGGCAATCTAATGTTATAATCATAATAGCAATCACGTCGCTAAATGACAATAGACAGGGTCAGAAACAGAGAGCTGTCCGGGTACCGCGACGCATCCGAATATAACCGGCTAGAACTACAGTCCCTTTTTATAATAAGTCCAGGTAAAACGAAATAGACAGGTGGGGCGAACAGGTAATGTCCTCCGATTCGATGACAACTTTTTTTTCCAATCTACCTTATTTTTAACGCAACTACCCTATTTTTCTTGAGAGCGACAACATTACAAACGCAAAGACATAACAATGTAAAGATAATAAAAAAATAATTATTATTTATTATCACCGAAAATAAACGTGGTCACGCAGTTTTAGTCGTGAATACACGTTATATAATACAATCCACTACATTTTCATCAGAAATGCCTGCTCCAAAAACATTTCGATCATCCAGGACCAGTTTTCTTATTTCCGAGCGACAGGGCTGTTATGAGTCGACGTCCTGGTCATTACGTCGTCCTCTTCGCTTCCTCCATATCTGCTACACTGATGTAGTGAGCAACATTGTGATACAGACAAGTTATTTTCTCTGACAGAGAACACCCCGATGGATTTGATCTTCTCGTGTCGTTTGTTCGCCTATTAGCTACAGAATAGTAAAGTTGTTCTATCAATAATCAAGTAACTGGAAGGAAATAACCTGAAATACAACCTTGAAGATTAGTCCGCATATCAGTCCTATCCCCATTTCTGCCGTGTGGCTGTAATGTAGTGTATGTATGTAGCTGTGACGGAAAACTTCTTGAGAAAACCTGTATAAGATTTCCTCAAGAAGTTTTCCTTCCCGAGATTTTGTTTTTAATTTCTCAAACTTATGTGAAGTTTGGTATTACCTACTTAGGCAGCCTGGTGGTCTAATCTGTTTGATTCTTACAAGCAATGGAACAGTAATGGATTGAAGAAGGACCAAGTAACATCAAATGGTCTACAAGCTCGTTACTTACTCTGACACTCTATGCTAAAAAAAAATAGAGAGATCGTGGTCGATATAATTGGAAATGGCTTTCGATACATAAACAATTTCTGTTCTAAAAATATAGGAAAGTTATTTAAAGAAATCTTCGCTGCTTCCCGGCTGATGTCAACCCACTCAACTCTTCGCATGTTTGCGTAGGTGGTTCATATTTCCTGTTCTCTCGTAGTTTCGTCAAAGTATTACACTGGTTTACTTAGGGCTGAAACAATAGTATCACTCTACTTCAAAGTTACGTCATTGTTAAAACATGAATATAACAATTACTATTAAATTTATTTATTGGAAATAAATCTTCTTCTTGATTGCTGACAATTTTTTATGAATATCATTATCAGAACTTCACCATGTCCATGGACTTCAGCAACTACTTAACATCAGGCAGCCTGCGTAATCGTTTGGTACTGTTCTCGTACAAATAAGTAGATAATGTAAACATTCCAACGAATTCATAACAATTTTCCTTTTTGGAAATCGACTAATAACTATACCACTCTACCTTTAATTTGCCTCAGCATTAACATGTGGTACATAAAATTTACAATACAAATACAATCACTGATTAACCGTCGCAAAGTCAACTTACCCCAATGATGCCCCGTTTTGGGGCAAAACACGTTTTGGTACTTACATGGGTAATCGTTTATATTTTTAATCTCTTCACTTTTTCCTATCCGGAAGGGAGGGAGGTTGTTAATAGTGCATGCTTTGACATACATATGTAGATATATAACATTATACTAACTTTATTAAAACTTCCTGAATAAACTGATATTCTATAATATTAATTTTCTAAGCAGTCGATTCATAAATATATAAACAAATTATGAAACTTAATAATACAAGAAACCAATGAAACCAACAAGAATATTAGACTAATTAGCGTATAACGAAATAGAAACACTAATTATTTCTAATCGCCTTTGAAAAAAATGGTAGCGGATTTAAGTAGTTTTTGCTATTGAATTTTTTACTTTCCAACAAACCAGTAGTATCAAAGAATAAATATTAAAAAGAATATGTAACGGAGTAGAAAGGAATGATCCCAAAAATAGATTTCAATTTATCTATGGAACAAATCAGTTGCATCAAAGAAAAAGTTTATTTAAACGAATCAGGAAAGAAAAGATTCGGAAAAAGATTTCCTTTATTGAATCGCCAATCGGTCTATGAGATGTTGATGTAAGATAGATCGGCACAGAAAAGGCAGAATTTTACTGCGTCATTTTTCATGATGATCCGAATATTTCCATCTCGTGCGTCCCTAGGGGAGGAAGGTATTAAGTGCCTCCCGGAAGATCATAATTCGTAAAATTCGACTTTACGATCCCACGGCACTTTACGTGCGCGGTTATTTCGGCCACGTCTTTGGAGAATTGAGGAAACGCCTTTTTTTTAACTTCTTGAAAGGTCAGCCAAAAAAAAATGTATTAAGGGCGTAAGTGATAAAGAAGATTACAACATTACGACTCCTTGAAACATTGTATAAACAAATGACATACGCATTGAGTTTACTGTTATTGATTAACAAAGACGCCTCAATAGATTTTTTAAGTAAGAAAAATAGTTAAAAGTATACTGGTAACTTAATTTAAAATAGTAGCCGTTATGTGTCTACAACGATGTGGTGTGACGTCCTTCCCGGTGTGGTGACTTTCCGCTACTCGACAAGAGATGGCGCCACACGATCCTGAATCACGCTATCGAAATTTTCTAAATATCATGCATATATACAAACTCCGAAAGTGAGACTATCGGAGCACGGCCGCTCCCCAGGCAACACAACTCGCCTGGCGGGAGATCTCCCTTCGCCAAACCTGTTTTTGTGTAAATTAGTCTATTTAGTTTATTTATAAATTATCTGAATCCGATTTTATATAAATATTTTTTGTTCTTTATATAAATTATTTAATTTTTTTAGTTACTTAACCACCTACTAAATTAGCCCAATGAAAAACCAAGGAGCTTTCGTATGAAAAACAGTCACCGTTAATCCATAAGGATGAGGATCGCACATGTTGCATGCGTAATGTAACACTGACCCATTAGTAGATAGGTCAAAACTGAGTTACATACAGGCTTCTATTAGCGCCATCTACCGTCTACCGTTCGACTTAAATTGAAAGTAGGCATTAATACTGCTCCAGCAATATATCTGTTGTAATTTTATACAATAAATAGTGGGATTAGTTCTCACAGCAAGACCTTTTGCGATTTTCCAACAGCCGTCATTTTTAAATTGAGTCAGTATTCCATTAAGCTCGCGTTGTGTTAGCCCTAAGGCAGTCAACTTTGTTAATGAAGGCTTAAGTGAAACTTTAATTTGTAGCTATTATTTTAGCTGTAGAGCTGCTAATTAATGAAATAACCCTGCCGAGGTTTGCACAAGTTTTAAAACCCGTGGTGTAATATACGGGTTTGTAAATAGCATGAAAGTAAACTTATAATTAGAGTGGTTGGTTTATAAGAGAAGTACAAACAGGCACTAGTTAATTACGCACGTTATCGGAATTTACTTACTTCATTAACACTAGATCTGAATTCGAATAGAGTTTATTCAAAGTTTTTTCTTAAAACTCTTTGTAGTGTGAAACAAATGCCACCGTTTTGGAAGATGCCTCGCTGTGAAGAAGACAGGGGAAAAATATGGTACCTTAAAAATAATACAAACCTTCTCCGAATATTTAAGATTTTGAGTGGAATTTCCATTTTTTATCATATTTACAGGACTTAGAACAAAAGTTGAGGTGTCGTATACATTTTAAATAGCTTGAATGTGATATAATTACATCTGGTATATACGGTACGAAACATTTATTTTATCAATTGATTTACTGTGGAGATTATATTACGTCACACGCAGAATACCCTTCATATATATAACTACATTATATAACTTTGTAGTAAGGCTTTATAGAAAAAGACTCAGTTTTAAAAGTAATTAAAACTTTTTCTGTAAAAGATCCATAATGTCTAATATTTTATTATATTATAGTACAAAAAAAGAAAACATTTTTTTGGTGGAAAATATATATAATTTATGATTTTAATGGAAAATAAAATTGATACACACATCTTTTTTTGTTTTCACATTAAATAAAAATTACTGCATCCCATAACTTTGACTTTAACGTTACATATTACAACAAAAAATATGTTTACAGAGATTATAAAAAACCAGTATTATTAATATTTAACAAACCTATCATATCCCACTTAATTTATAAAATATCTATTCACTACTCAAAGAGTAACGTTTTATTTTTCAATGATGTATTTTTTTCTGTACAAAAGCTTTTGTAATTATATGTACATTCACGAAAAGGTTTAGTTACAAGAAAAATGTTACGAAAGTTGGTTAACTATTTTGACTTAAAGATTTTAAAAATACCCTGAACAAGGGCTAATAAAGTTTTGTGTAAGTAATTAACTAGATAAAGCTTAGAAAAGTTATTTCATTTTCAAAAACAATCTCAAAACTTTACAACTAGCTGAATACCGACGTTTTAATAGCGAAAGTTAAAAAGCTCGGCTTATGGTTAGAAGAATCAAAGGATCAGTGGTGATCGTGAGGGTTGGAGCACTTGGAACCCCGGCATCTTCCGCGAACAGTATACCTAACTGTTTGGGCAATTTTAAAAATATCCAATTTTGTATCGTACAACCCACAGCGAAGGGTCCCGTAATCGGTATGAATTTCCACGTAAAATATCAGATTAGTAATGTTAAAGACAAAGTCAAATGGCATTTCGTCAAAATTTATTCTTTTAGAATTCTTTTTTAACCTTGCTCGCAGCCTTGCAGCGCCGACATAAACACAGCACTCGTGTTTTTCCATAATCCATACAGATCTATACGTACACAACAGGTGTACAAGCCGCATGGACGTTACTCCGCGCAATTCACAGCAGTATTGCACGACGCATGGAAAATGTTTAAAGATTTTATTGAAAATAAATGATAAGGAGAACAAAAAAATAAGCCATTGGATCCTAGGTACCCGTCGTCACGCAAGTGGCGACATCAATCTAAGATATCGATGGACCAAAAAACTGAACAGTGGGGCATAACGTAAGCTGAGTGTGTAAATGGATTTATGAATGGTGGTAGAGCCATTAGAGCTCGCCCGGGGCGGTACCATCGCCACCCTCATAGCCCGCCGTAAAGCAACATGGTCTTCATATATTGTGTTTCAGTTGGGGAGGTGTGGTTGCCGGATACACATTATTGGAGGCGACCATATTAGTCCTCAAGAGTAGCAACGCTTCCGCGTCCATTCTTAAATAGAACTTCTGTTCTATTTGAGATTGGACGTGGTTGTCCATGGGCTGCAGTGACAACTTAACATTAGGTGGCCTGCATGCCCGTTTCTTACTCTTTCACAATAAAAAAACACTTTTTGGAAAATTCTGGAATATGGAGGTTTTTTCCTAGATTTTTCTTTTGCTGTATTAAGTAATATCTTGTATGTCAGGTCAAACCTTGCACCTAAATTTTGAAGCAATTAGTCTCAACCGGTTAAAATTTCACATACACGCGCAAATGACAATGCGTGGTTATCTTAGTGATGTCACTCTTAATCCATAGGGCTCAAGACGGTGGACTAATTTTTTGAAAAAATAATGAAAAATGTTTTATTTGTAGTTAATAAAATTTGCACATAAATGTAATAAAATCAATAGAACACCTTAATTTCTTGAGCTTTTCGATGTGTTTAGTAACCACCACGAAACTGTTCCCATTCAGCGCTATGCTGTTTGTCGAAGGCCAACCAGCGCTGGCCTTCTACGGGGCCCCGCTAGGTTTTTTTCACCCATGATATTAGAAGAATCCATTTTTATGTGAGAAGAGTAGCAAACAAGCATGCAAACCACCTAATGCTTAGTAGTCGCAGCCCATAGATATCCAATTCCAATCACAAACACAATCAAAATCCTATCTGAGCTCGAACCTAGACACGTTGCTAAGATGGTCCCCTCGCTTCAAAGTGCAGCCGTCAACCGCACCTCTCCAATCAAAAACAAAAGTAATGCTTTACGGCGGGTCATGAGGGCGGCAATGGTACGTCCCCGGTTGAACTTTAGTTCTTCCACCTTCAATGCAAGATCAATAGAAACAAAACGAGGTTTTTACAGCCGGTGGACTATAAAATGGTTACTGTCACGTGGGGAAATCTAAAAATCTCCATTTCAAATGAGAACGTCCCAATCGTAAAGCTTAGTGTTCACGATATTACGCTATTCTCCTCCATGTAACCATCTTATCTTTGAAATCTACCTTTTATGTTACAAAAGTACTAAACGAGCGTGCAGGCCGTCTGATCTAAATCTCTGCATCTTATGATCTACGTTAAATGCCAAACAAGACTAGTCCTGCATGACATAGTGATTTTATGTGTTGCAACTCCTGAGGATGAAAATGATCTTGCTTGAAACACAAACGTTGCTTCTCGACTAAAGCGTAGTAGTATGTCTCCGCTCAAACTATGCCTCTATTACATTTCATATCATACTAGTCTTTACCCGCAGCTTCGCTCGCGTTGAAGTCCTTAACTGAATATCTAAGATCATTGCAGCGAGTAATAACTAAAACAATTAACTGGTACCTAACCTCAAAACTTAAATATTTTACTATTGCTTATAAGTAACACAACAATTTAATATGAAATATACAAAAATCAAGAATATAGCTGTAGCTATATGCAATTAGATATTAATTTGAAGGCTTTGAAACTTCAAACTGGTAACTACTGGTACTGGTAACTACCACATTTTCGATTTTTTTGACAAACAATCATGTATGCCAACATACTTTTTTGAAAAAATATATCTTTTTAAATAAAAAGTATCATATGACCTCTTTAATAACTCTAAGAACATGTGTATAAAGTTTCATGATAATCGGTTGAGTGGTTTTGGCATGAAAACGTAACAAACAAACTTACATTCACATTTATCTATAATATATATAGATGGGCTTAAATTCTCGCAGATTTCAATTTTTTTCACTTACAACATTCAAATTTACATATTTTTATGTATGGTCTATATGTAAACAAAAATATGTTAATTTGAAAGTTGAATAAAACATACACTAAATGTTAAGTGAAGCTTACGATAATACATGACTGAGGACCGCATTGAAATCGTTTAATCTATTTCTGAGATTAGCTCGTACAAACGCAGATACAAACAAATAATTAGACAAAATTCTAACAACTATTGTTTTGAGTTACATTGCGTTAATAGACGCCCCTAATAATAGTTTTTCTGAACTATATTTCGTGTTCAGACAGCGATCAGTTACAATTTTATTATTTCTGTATATTTGTTTTACAATTTTAATAACATTTCAGATTCGATATTTAAAAATCCAAAATGCAAGTGTAGTCCCGTCTTTATGATAACTCATTGTGAAAATTTGTTGAAAACTAGGACCGCGATAGCTTCACCTACACAGCCTCCTCATTATACGTACAGTTTCCAACATATTTGAATCTTTAGTTTTGAATAATGAATATTTAATATGGGTCTGGCTTTAAATTGTAAATTTAGGTGTTGCCATGCTTCGTAGCATTCGTAGTTTATGTATTATTCAAATGATATTGAAACATACTCATCTCTTATCATAATTTGTACTCTGTTCAATTTTGTAGGCGCAGTCTTTTATGTTTGATTTGTTGCTAATTGTGTGTCGGAAAGTAGTTGATGATGGAACGGGTGGATAGAAGATAGCGTTACATGCATATGCGATATGCACTCACAGAATCTGCATACTGTGTAAAATAGTAACACGAGCATTTCATTTTGAGAGTATTTTGCATACCCAGCACACAAAAAATGTGAACATTTTGAAATATATTCAATTTGAAAGATGCTTTTGCCAAGTACTCGTTCTTTTTCTTCAGATCTTTATATTGGGACCATTTTGCACGTCTCGATATATTTGATATACCAATTTTTTACATTTTGTAAAGTTCTCGATTCGAGAAATGTCCATTTTGCGCATACACTTTACGAAGAACACTCGCAAAATATAAACGTGACGCAAAACAAGTAATTCTCGCGACTTCATTTTGGGGCCATTTTGTTCATCTTAATTATAGAGCATCTGAAATATGAACGTTTTGCGAAGTTAATTTTAGAAATTCTCGTTTTGAGTCGAGGCAATGGACAAATGCCAGCCCTAGTTGAGTAGATGATTTACTATAATATCAAGGACAATACATGTTTGTTTGCTACTTTAATTAAAAAGAAAACTTATTTTAACTGTAGTACATTTTTACATATACTAAATTTGAGGTGTTCGAATTTATTTCTTGGAGTTAGTGAGACATCCGTGATCGATCCCGAGACGAACTCTAATCCTATTTGTCATCGGTAACAGATGTCTATGGGCAGAAAGTCACTAAAATAGTAAAAGTGGTAACATGGAAAAGGCAAATAAATTCTAGATTTTCAAGTTTTATTATCAAAATCAACCTGTTTGCCAACAAAGTTTTCTGGAGCCTCATCAAAATCCCAGTACTGGATTAAGTATAGGTAGCGCCTTAGACCTAATTAGAAATTATAAACTGGGTCTGATTTTTTATTTCATATTAATCGCCAATCCATTTTTGACGGGCTTTCAAAGTGTTATTATCTTTAAAGCTTAATAGGGTAAGCACGGCTGATATTGACTTCGACTAGCAAAAACATTATTACCATATTTGTTCTTTATAAGACCCAGAGGGATTTAATAGATATGTGGTTAAACGGAATACTAATGTAAGTTTTGATATTTTGTAGTTTTGTTTACATTATTGTAATTTTCGTAAGGATCTTTTAGTTTTTTTGAAAGTAAAATACTGCCCATGTTTTTGTGGATAATGGAGCTTAATTTTTTTTTATTGGCCATATTAACTAAGCGGAAAAACAGTCAGACCATAGATAGAAAGCAGTCACTGTCGCCTGGATATTTACCATACCAGCGAGGTTGTCATCGCCGGCTTTGAAGGAGAGCTATTTGTTACTTTTTGGAAGACCGCCCTGTCATAGCAATTAGGGAGTACCTTAGAAAGAAACTCGTTCCACATCCTGTACGTACTGTACATACGTAGAAGGAATGAACGTGCTATTTGTATGATAATAAAAGCTTAACCTAAACAACCTTAAAGGAGTCCGTGCTCATGCAACATGGTGCCAAAAATGCTAGCCGCGTTCCCATGTTGAATAACGATTACAATTCTCTGCGGGAGATATGAATCAACCTTCATGTCACTAACGGCCTCGGTCAAATTTAGGAGTAATTGTTTGAAAAACTCCTTTTAATATTATTTTAGACATTAAACGTTAAGCAATAATCATCGTGTATTATACACAGTACTATAGGAGTATCTTGCTATGCGGAGAGCTATGTTTGGTATGAACGCGACAGAATTCATGTCCATGAAATACGCAGAGAAACTAAGTTTAAGTAGAAAAGAGCGTGCAAACCATCTGATGGTTAAGTATTAACAGCTCAATGACATCCACGTACAACCACAATCATGACCAGAATCCTATCTGTGTTCGAACTTAGATACGTTGCTACTCCTGAGGACTAAGATGGTCGCTTCGCTTCTAATTATAGCCGGCAATGTAATTAAATTGTTGTTAAAATATTTTGCAACAATCTGCTACCACCATGTATTTCAAAGCATGCACTATGAAGATAAGAAAAGGTGAAGAGGGTAAAAATATATACCATTATACATATTAAAACCAACATGTGTTTGCCCCAAATCGCATCATCAGGATAAGTTGACTCTGCGATGGTTAATCTGTGAGTAACATTTTTGTCGGACTGTCGGCCTTTTGTAATGGATCCAATTCCATTGGATACACTATAAAATACCGCCATAGTGCATGCTTTGAAAATATTACCATTATACATTGTGGTGGCGGATTGTTGCAAAGTAGTTTTTAACAATAACTTAATAACATGGATTTCCGCAAAGTAACGCCTGATACTATTAACTATCTTAAGAATTAACTATCCCAAGAATTGTCCCTGTAGCGCGGGACCAGAATAGCGCTATGGTATCTCCTGCCTGTCCTAAGAGGCGACTAAAAAGAGGACGCCTGACAAGATCTGGCACCTGGCCCTTTCGTTTGAAAGGGTTCAAGTGCCTCGAACCAGTCGCTGCCTCCACGGACGGAGAAGAAGAGCGAAGGCCGCGGCGTTGGACTGGTCACCGCCCCCGCTTATGTGGAGAAGAAACGTGAAGGTTCATCATCATCATCGATCCGCTAACCTTCCGGAAGCTCCTCCTTAACGTTGTCCCGCAACCACAGTACGTACCTGACCCGCGATGTGAAGCGAGCCCAGCGGCTGTGTCTGCGGGCTGTACCACTCGCCGGCATCGGACAGAACCAGCTGGGGGACGACGGACGCAGCGGGAGTTGAGCGTGCTGGAAGGATTATCCCGAGCCCCCCACTTAACAGTGGGCGAGGGCCACCATAGTTAAGCCGGGGTGCAACCCCGAGTTCAGGCCCGGGCAAATGGGGTATACCTCGAGGCCCGTATTCCCCCGTCCATAGAGGCTGGGACGTCCCCCGATAATGATATCCCAAGAAGAAATTATTGACGAATTTTGCACCCATCTCTAGGACTAGACATATGCTTGCCTATAACTAGATTATAAGTACTTGGAAAAACAGACTCAGGCAGTTTTGTTTCGTTGTTATTTTGATCATTACTCGCTACCTAAGTCACCCTGACTACAAACATCCACGAGGGTAGCATCATTCATCTTAGATAATTCGATGATTAATCTCCTATCTCCGACAACTCTATCCAGATTAGCTCGTTATTAATGACGAGTGTATTCGTGCCTATTTGTTAACTCTTGACAAATGGCATCTTTGACTAATGGCCAATGGTTTTCTGGCAAAAACTAGTTCTTGTTCCGCTATCTGTGGCAACAATATAAATCAGATGGCAAGTCTAAAGACGGAAGAACTGTAGGTACCACCGCTGCCCTCATAATCCACCCTAAAGCATTACTTGTCTTTCGGTTGGAAAAATGCGGTTGCCGCCTACCGAATCTACCTTCGAGTTTAGATAGCATTTCAGTCGTGTTTGTCGTTGTACGTGGCGCGACTACTAAGATTAGTTAGTAGTATATTTACAAAATAGTCGTTCACGATTTATTTTCAGTAGTCTTGTTTATTGGTATATTGTTGATATTAAAATATTATTGTAACAGAAAGCTAAGAATAAATTTACAAACAACGGCTAGTACTACAAAGTATTTCCGAGAAATTATGACAGAAAAAATAATACACACAAACAATTCTGAAAACACTTTTGTAGAGAAATTAATTCATACCAATAACATTTTTCTTTTTATTGTGTACGAGTAAGAAACCAGCATGCACGTTACCTGATATTAAGTGGTCACTGCAGCCCATGGACAACCACCTCCAATCTCAAATAGGACAGAAGTTCTATTTAAGGATGGACGCG
>DWON01009201.1:0-11569 GCA_018251015.1 Phocides pigmalion okeechobee | reverse complement strand
AAGCTATAACGCAAATAGTAGCTATCCTCAGGTAAGACTTAAATTCTATTTGGAGTTCATTGCAGACGTCCGCGGTTGTTTGTGATCAAATTAATATCAGATGATCTTAAATTCATTTAATATCCTAAAAACGTACCAAAATACACAAAACCATTTTAAAACGTTTTATCAGAATGTGGGCTAATCCTAGAATCTACGGAATAGGATTTACAGGAAAATACTTTTCAATATAAGCTAATTTAGCTTGTAAAATATTTAGGGTCCAACATACAAATGAGAAACAACATATAAGAACGTGTAGCAATTCTCGCGGCTCTGATGACGGGTGGTCCCAATATTTACTTTCCAATTTAGTTGTATGAAACCGCAGCTTATAATTTTAGCTTGTTGCACCTGTTCACTGGATAAAAATATGAATACTAAGTATCAAAGCACAGAATTAAAACCACATGTTACACGTCGCATCGAGCCAGCATTATTGTAATATTTAACCATTGTGATACCAATAGGTAAGCCACGAATAAAATATTTGGTACAATTGCCAGCTATTGAATTTTTAATACAGGATGAGTTTGAAACGGCCGGATTTTTAACATCGAATATTTTAGACATGGTTGCATTATTTATCTGTAATGGTCAATGGTAAGATTTTTTTTAAATGAGAAGAGTAGCAAACTAATGGTAAGTAGTCGCAGCCCATACACATCCATGTAAAATCACAAATATGACCAAAATCGTATCTGAGCTCGAACAGCGTTGCTATCCCTGAGGACTAAGATGGTTGCCTCGTTTCAAAGTGTAGCCGGCAACCGCACCTCTCCAGCCGAAACACAAGTAATGCTTTACGGCAGATTGTAAGAGCGGCGGTGGTACCCCCGGTCGAACTATAGGTCCCACAATAAGAGTCCAGGGTACGAATCGATAATTCGAAGTTATTAGAAATTAATTATGACTTGTTTCGATAATATAGGATAGTATTTTAAGGAAAATCTGATAATTCTGTATAACGATCTCAAACGTTTAGAAAGTCTCTAAACAGCATTTACTTAGCATAGTGGATTATGGCTTAATTTTTTCATTCTGAGAAGAGACATGTGCCCAACAGTGGGACAGCAATGAATTTCCTTCCATTACGGGCGTCTTCTCTTATTATTCTCTATCTCTTTTTATTATTCACAAGGAAGATTTTGTATATCTTAGTGATAGAAGAAAACTAAACAATTTTCCTTGAACATACAACATTAATATTCTATAAGCATCATTTTGCAAGCACTGTTTTCATTATCCTTTGAACTTATTATCTTAAGCTGCTGTAATAGCAGCTGAGATGGAAGAGAATCTTTTCTGAGCCAAGTTCTAAACTCTTCTTCTCCTAAAAAGGTTTCATAGAAAACGAAAAGTTTGTATGCAAATATTTACCTTTTTTTAAATTAGGCATACGAACATCGGTATTTGGGCTTGTATTTACAGATGGGTTGTATCAGCATTTTCGGATATTCGTCTATAAAAAGGGGTAAAATGCAGGAGTCCCCATCGAAGATTTCACCGTCCATAGTCATTACCACTCACTATTTATCGACTATCTATATACCTATATAGCTATCACCATCGATCAATTTACCGTCATAAAATTGTTTTAAAAAATATATAGTTCTTATTTACATTTCTTTATAAATTGCATTATTTTAATATGTTACATAGTTTAAATTTTTCTAAGATACCATATAAAAATAGAATGCTTCTCGCACGTTTTCTTTCGAAGCGAAACCAGTGACCTTTGCCTTTCTCTGTTCAATTTTAAAAAGATCGCACTGCAAAATGTTATTTTGTTAAAAACTCAAGAAAATTTTCTGCTTATATAGTTTAAGCAGGTAGTTTGACATTTTGAAAATATAATGTACATATGTATTTTCTTTTAGGTACACTACTTTAGAAATTGTAGTCATCTGATTTTTTAATTTTATTATTACTAATTATTTATACACGAAAAAAGATTTTATTAATTTAACTGTGTAGAAGCTTCAAACACTTTCTGTAATTAAAAGTCATTGAACTTTTAATAGATTAATGGTATTGTTGCATGCCATATGGCTATTAAATTTTATTTTTGTTTCTTGTCTAAAAGTGCATTAAAACATTGAAATATGGGGTGTGTATTACAAAGGCAAGTGCTTTCAGGGTAAAAATAACAAATTATACTTCATATATTGTTAGCTTTATCTCTAAATATTATAAAACAAATTCCCCCGCCGCGTCTGTCGGTCTATCTGTGTTTTGGTGCATAATAAGTTAAGTTTTTTTTCTTTTTCGTAAAGTGGGCGGGAAATTAAATAATTAAATTAAATATAGCAGTTCAGTCGTCGTTTGAAATATGTATATGTGAGTCAACAATCATGATGTAATCTTTTTAGGCATCAATCCATAACAATATACGATGGCGTTAATATTTAGCAAGAGAAGTCACTCCCTTAGTACGTCGCACTAACATAGTCTCGCTCATTTTTGTATACAAATTAATTTGTACTCTAAATATACGTATATAAGGCAGTGACGACTTTCTTTCTCTTGATGACTGGATGCATGTATGAGAGAAAAATAATGTAAGTAAATATAAACTCGTTACCCGACGAAGCTGGGCCGGGTCGCTAGTATATTATATATTGGACTTTTAAGACATTTCTATTATATGAGACATGGTTACCTAAAGAAAATAAACAATATTTAATATTAGTGCAGAGGTTCCTTTAGAAATATTATTGGTTTTTTTATGAAGACACTAAAATAATATTATTATCTTGCCTTTGTTTCAACAATAGCACACACAAATGCTAAACTGGTAGTTATATTAATTTTTACAAAAAGATATTAGAGTGGTATCTTCATAGTTAGCCCACAGAGTATTAGGGTTCATACTTGCCTTATATAAAAAAAAACAAATGTAAAACTCAAATAAACAATTCAAAATCAAAATCAAAATATTTTTATTCAAAGTAGATTCTTTACAGAATTCTTTTAGAACGTCAATAAACTACCACCGACTCGTAAGGTGTTTCGTTTTGGAGAAGAGTCGGCGAAAGAAACTCCAAAACACACATCTTTTTCATCTTTAAAAAGTAATTTACAAATAATAATTTAAACTAATGGAGCAAGTGGAGCTGGAGTCGTTTCTGACCATATGAGCTTATCATTTAGATAATCATTGGTTTTATAATACGAATTGTACAATCTTTAACAAATATACATATTTATGGGACGACGGCCAATTAGTTGGAGTTCATTAGCACGGTTTTCATTTTCGTGTCATGAAATTAGATTGATATATAATTACTAGCATTCTCAAAATAATTGAGTTAAAAAATATTAAGAGGTGTTGGAGGTTCAAAATTTAGGTGTAACACATTTTGCAGGAATTAAAAAACAAAATTAATAATATTTAATCAGAAAATAAAAATAAATGTTTTTGGATTACTGTGCCACTTGCTAGATCCAACTATGTCTATGTATAATGCAGTGAAAAGAGTAGCAAACGAGCATGCGAACCACCTGATGTTAAGTAGTTGCAGCCCATCGACATCCACACACAACCACAAACACGACCGAAATCCTATCTGAGCTTAAAAGTAGATGCGTTCCAATTCTGAGGACTAAGATGGTCGCCTCGCTTCAAAATGTAGCCGGCAAACGCAACTCGCCAACCGAATCAGAAGTAATGCTTTACGGCGGATTATGAGGTCGGCGGTGGTACCTCCCCGATCGAACTATAGTTCTTCCACCTTCCAAATTTATGTCATTATGTCGGTTATGTCATTTACGAGGAGAATTGCGAACACAGACACACCGAAATTTTATGTAATTAAGATGATTCGTATCATTTTTATTGAACTTGCGTTTTTAAAACGCTAAACTCGACGCCAGCTAAGTGAATCGTTTGTTAAGCTTGCGTTAAGACGACATTGGAGTTAAACGAAGTCGTGTCGCCTTAATGACTTTTATCCAGTAATTTAATTGAACTTTTCCTGGTAGCTTCCATCTTGTGTAACCTTTTGAGATGGACTGAGTCGCGTAAGGATTTGTTCCAGATGTATATGTATTGTTCATGAGCAGAATATTATTGTTAATATATTATTTTTTTGTTGTAACTGGTTAAATTGTATTTAGTTATAATATTATATTGTTTTGTTGTATTTTTAGTTGCATGCAAGAAGATAGTTTATTTTTGTATTATAAATGTGTGTGTATTTTTTATGCATTTTACGTTCTTATTGAAACTTTAATTTAGTGGACCACATAAATAAATAAAATTTCAGTTTAATTAATTGTTTATGTCATTAAAGTATGTGTAGTTTATAAATGTTGTATGTGGTTATCTTTTACTCATGTGAATGGTTAATTATTTAATGAATGTGCTTTTAAAAGGTTAAAATTGCTGTTTACTGAACCCCTTGTTAAGTTTGCGTAAGCGATATCAGATTAAAATGCAGTCGTGTCGTATTAATGACTTTTATCTACTAATTAATTGAACGGTTCCTGATCGCTTCCATTATCTCTCAGATTATTTGGCGTGAAGAACATTTTTATTTGATGTTATAGTGGTAGAGTTATTTTTTTATTGTCCACATATTTCAAGGATTATGTGCAGTTGCAGTGTGATAGCCACATGTTAAGACTACGGCCACTCAGACGTTAGTCTAAGGTTCGAATCCCTGGTAAGGACTTCTGATATTTCGAAGGGATATGTGTATCTATTTTAAGTTTATTGAACGGTGAAGGAAATATCGTGAATTTGTAATGTTTTCATGCTTTCAAAGTTGCGCAAAGCCCTGCCAGCAGCAGGGCAATGAAGCAGAGATTATGATTTGCGTCATTATCATGTTATCTATTTTTGTGTTGTCAGTTTTGAAATAACTGCTGCATCCTGCTATCACTTCCTATTTGCTACGCAGTGTGCTGTTATTATGTAAGTTGATGAATAAGGATCAGTAAACCAAGAAGTAAATGTGTGGTTCCCTGTATGTGTGTGTATTACCATAAGTACAGACGATTAGAATGATAAGCATATTATAAATACACAGTGGGGCACTGACTTACAACGAGCAATGGATATATCCAGCTCTAGTCTTTACAAACACTTAATAGTCCAATTAGGCCGGTTAAGGGGTTGGTTCGCAGATGAAGAGTTTGAATAGTATTTCCGGCGAAGCATACTGGCCAATTTGCGTTTGAAATAATATTTTTTGTGAACGTTGGTGGAATAAAATTATTCCGTTGGTAATTTTTTCGCAATCAACTTTGTGTTTTTCAATGCTATTTGCAATTCAAGCCTTTGTTTTAGGTAGGAATGGGGTTGAATTCGATGGGGATGATAGTGAAATAGAATAAAGATTTTTATTAACTTTGTAACTTGGAAGTACTAAACAATCATGCAATCGCCTTAACAACAATTGGTCACGGCGTCCCATAATAAGTTGTAAGTAAGGTATGTTTCTAAAAATAGGGTTATTTTTATAATATTATATATCTATGTAGATCTAGATGTTCCATTGTAAAGAAAAAACTACTAGATTAATTTAAATATCGTAATATTTATTCCTTGTAACTAGAATCGAGCATCGAGTTTTGTAAGTAATCGTATATGAGATTGCAAAAGTTAGTTTTTTTTAAATTATATATAATTATTTATCTTCCTATATAGATAGGACAGAGATGGGTAATATAATTGTTATTTTTACTTTTACTATCTGTATGTTATTTTAATATACAGAAGAAATTCAAGGAACAGCTAATCATAATAGTGTAGCAAAAAGATTAACGACATAGCTTGGTTAATTTCTCGACGGTACGGTGTCATTCACCCGTGCCATCACGATCATAACTTGTCAGTAAATGTCACGCAATATCCTTTTCTATCGCCATGATATATTTTCAGTTACGCCGCTGACGTATTATTCATTAAATAGGACAATTTGTGACTAATACCAGTAAATATATATTATAAGAAAGAAAGGGAGAGGGAAAGAGAGAAAAGTGGGAGAAAAAAAGGAAGAACAGAGGAAAAATAAAAAATATTATGTAACATTGTTACATTATTATATTTTTTATTTTTCCTCCTCTCTTTTTTGTTTCGCAGATGCCATATTAAATTTTTTTCTTAATATAAGAATTTTAAGATGCCTACATTAAGTTAAAATCTTCATCTTAATTATGAGCTTTTATTTTAACTTTGACATTATTTAGTTATATTTGTAAACCTATTTTTGTGGCGTCAAGGTTTACATAATAATATTGATTTAATTATATAAAATAGTGGTATTAATACGCGGTGTGGCCCGTTAAATATATGTCTATGCGTCTTCTATAAAATGTATAGCAAGAAATAATAAGAAAAAATATAAATATATTTTCCAAATCCAAATGCGGTTAACTTTACCATACGTACTTTGATTATTGTTCCTATATTGGCAATACAACATGTGTACATATCCTATATCCGTCTAGGTTAGATGTACAAGCACTCTCTGTGCATAATTAAGTTACGTATAACTTTCACGTTATATACAATCATGCAAATAGGTAAATGGACAACGGTTACCTTTTATAAAATAGTATTCTTATATGCCCGTATGTTTGCGCAACGACAACATCTAGATGCATACATACATGAATCACTTACACAAAAAAACGTTCTTTGACAGTCAGGTAAAAATAGAACGAAGTAAATTACGCAATAGCTCCACCAAGGTATCGTGTATACCCCGATGAAAATTACTCGATAAGTTGAACATTGTACGTTGGGTAGTTTGCAATGTCATGTTCGAACCCCAAACACCTTTTGATCGCTTCACACTCCCATGATCACAATATAACGTGTACGTGGTAATGTACCTATATAGTGTGCGGCCTAAATTATGGTTATCTAATATTACTATTTCATTGTCATGTCAATATTAAATATATGGAATTTGTAAGCGAATCGAACGAAACTTTGAACGATTACCGATTGACGTTCAAGAAATGATTTTACAATATATATACCAATAATATTAAGAATTAGATAGTTCGGACGCGAAAGTACTATTGCCAGTTTTAAAATTAGCCGTAAAGCAGTTCTAGTGTTTCGGTGAGCGATAGGCTACAGAGATCACTTATCATCAGGTGGCCTGCGAGATCGTTTGCTAATTCCTTATGACAATAACATATAAATACGTGATTAAAAAAGAGTTTCAAGCTTTACATATATTTGCTAGTGAAAAATTAGGATATATGATTATACCTTTACTTTACCTGCTTAAGGACAAAAGTTAGGGACGGGGGCAAATCTGGAGATTAAATGGCGGTTGTAGCTTAAGGTTTGTTCCTTAGATAATTGTCGTAACTTTGTGTTTATTAGACTAACTGATTAGACCGGCACAGACATTACGTAATACCACGGCTTGTCTCACTTTACGCTTTGGGTATGAAAGTTTGCGCCTGGTCTATACTTATTGTATGTCGATATACATAATATGTATATCAAGAATGAAGTTGCTCATTGATGGCACGGTTTTTCTTATAATCACTGAACATGCATTTATAGCGATAGCATACGATAGCATGCGTATCGATCCAGATATTGTAAATGATAAAAAAGCAAGCATGCTTTGAATGGAGTCTACAAGATTGTAGGCATTGTTCGTGCTTTGTAAAGGAGTTAATTTACGGTACGAAGAGTTATTGTTTATTCTATGCATGATAGCTGATAGGTCTGTAAATGATAGTAGTGATAGAGCAGGAATTAATATAAATTGATATACTAATAAATAGTGAATGATTTCCATTTAATTTGCTAATATTTCGATAACATAATGGGACGTAGCAGTTTTAACGCACCGTATCCATTAATAGTTCAATTTAAAATGTAAAAATAAATCTTAAATAAAAAGTGAAAATATGTTTAGGTCGTTCATTTTGAGCGAGTTTGTAATTGCTAAATATGATAGAATAGAAACGTACACACATCGACCAGATAAGCAATTCTGGGCACGGACAGGAGTTGGACCGCTTGTGGTAAATTTTCAAGGACGGTTCCATTCTGCGGTATACCGAATTTTCCCGATTTCCGTCGATAAATGGAAGTTGTTAAACAATTAAAACTCCTGGTTAACATCTAACACACGGGTTGGCCACTAAACCGTATCTCCATCAAAATGCATTGGAATGGCGTGATGAAGTACCCACAACGCCTCTTCAATTGTAGAGAAAACCTATATTTAGCCGTATGACATAAAATGGTTTTATTTAGCCAAATATAAGTTATACAAAGTCAAAGACTAAAACTAATAATATTGACGATATAAAATGTATAATGATATTAGTTACACGTTTGTAGTGAAACAAGTACATAACAGCCGACTTTAGGGATTACGACGAGGGTTACTACAGGGCTTAGACTTGCGTACTTACTAAAGCTAGACTTGCTTTACTCAAGGCATCCGGCACTTATCTTTTGTCTTTTAAGTACAAAGACAGACGTGTGGCTCTTTTGTTTTATGATCAACCGAGACGAAAATACTGCGGAGTTTTCAGATAAACTATTAAATTATTAAAAATAATCTATTCGAAAACAATTTGAAAAACAAATTAGCAGACTGCAAGGAAATTGCTTCTCATATTATCTACTCTTAAGGTTGATATTTTTTACAAATGTGTTTTTTGTATCTATCTATTCCTAGATAGACTAATTTAAGTTTAACTCGAAGACAAAATATCATCTCTTATTCTTCCAACATTATGGGGGGTATTTTCTCTTAAAATTTAAATGAGATTTAACAGAATGCATTTCTTTCAAATAAAAGATAATTTTCCAAATCCATTCATAAATGATGAAGCCACGCAGTAGTAAACATGTAAAAATACTTTCGAATTTATAAACTTGTCTTTGTTTTCATATCGGTCGGAAATATTACCAGCCCTTAAATTTAAAACATTATGTTGTTAACTATTTTGATTATTTATATTAATTATAATTCTATTTTATCAGACAATTCTTTTCTCTTAATGAGCACGTTTTTTTCAGAAAAAGATTCAAATTCAAATATTTTACTTTATTGTAAGGCTACATACACTTAATGAACGTCAAGGGTAAAGTGTAAAATCAGTACATCGGCTTTGAGCGCTCGGTTCGTTAAGGTTGACCGGGAGAAAAAAGCCGGCGGATAAAACTCCCGGCACTCTTTAAATTAGTCCTTGATAAATAAACATTACACAGTATAACTTTAGAAAGATGGTGAACACACGAGAAAGCTCATTGTGTGTGTGTCAGAATTTAAAGACAGGAATGTCACGTAGTCTAACACGCTAGTAACGTTAGGTTCGATTGTTTTTCGTACCTTTGAGAACTTTATAGAGAACTCCCAAGCATTAAAAGCACCTTAAGTGTACCTTAATTTTCGATTTTTTAATAAGTCTCACATAACAATCACATTTAATTTTTAATAAGCTGTGGAAAACCATACCTAGTACCCGTTTCGTATCCGTACCAATGGAACAAGGACTTGTAGCATAAACATAATTTTATAAAATCAGGCATTCCCGGGATTCAAATTCCGAGAGAGACCGGAGTATTAGCATATTAAGCTACAACTAATATATATGCAAGAAATCTTTCCGTCTGCATGAGGTAATCTTGAAACATGCTGAACTGTTTGTAATGGGACTTTTAACCTTTAATAATATAATTTGTATTCATTGTTTGTATATTTAGCTGCTGCTATAGTTTTATGATAGGAGGTCTTACTAATACACATTATTTATACAACAATTTCAATATATTACATAAAATAAATTTAGTCTGAAGTCTTGCATACAATTTTGTTTGTCATTGCTAGAATACGAAATCTCCAATATAATAACTTGCGACTCGGTAGAATGCAAGTTTTGGCAATCTTTTTAAGATTTGTGAATAGTAACACGCTAAAATCGAGACATTTTTTGGCAACGAAATACAAATCTAACTAAGCGCTCAGTAGATAAATCTGTACTTATTTTATTGTTTTATGATTTTGGCTCTAGTTCTTGCTAATGACTGAACGTGGTTGGTCGACTGATCTCTTTTATTAAAGTCTAATTCACTTCACTATGATTCTCATTAGGGCTAGAATACAATGCCTTAAACATCGATAGGTAACTTGCAAGTAACCCTAACGTTCTACTTGTACAAAATACTTTGACTTCAATTAATATATCATTTATTTCATTGTAATGAACTACGTTGTGCATTTGCAACACGTGTGCGGATGCATTTACAACATCACCTGACAACACTTTGAAATACTCTGGTTAATAGTCATTTTAAAAGTAAATATAAGGAGGAGAAAGTGGATACTTATAAAATTTAAATCTGTTAATATTTATGAGTTGACTATCTTTTTAAGAGGTTTATTGGCTATTGTGTTTTGCGACTTTCAGATGCCCGAGTAATGGTCTCTTGAGGTTCTCAGACATTCAGACGACTCATAAAATTTGACGTGCTCCATTGTATTCGATTATGCTTGATAAAGCCAATGTTCAGAAAGACCATAAAGATAAAATTAACTAATTATTATAACTACCTAGGGTCAATCACTTCGTGACTTTATGCTTTGGAATAAGTAAGATCGGACCTTTCTGATAGTTTTATCTGGCGACTGATTTTGCTACTATTTGTGAAGTCGCTTATTCTGATCTTCATTTCTATTTATTGATTTTAGAAGAAAAAAATCTTTATTTATCTTTTTGACGAACTTTTACTTCATGTGCGATAATAAAACTACGAGCAATGATTTAGTTCATGTACATTACCATCTTTTACAAATAACTTTCGGTATTTTGTATAAACCAACAGTATCTATGACAATTCCGGAATCTCCATCCAGAGGGTTTCGGTATGGACCCACCGTCAGGCACTTATCTAATAGTGGCGACCAGGACTTATTTTGGCTGATTTCTATTGATGAAATAACAAAAACACAAACTCAATGAAATTTGCTGGTAAAATTCTCGAAATTAGGAATGCATCCGCTAATTGTAGATGTGCAAATAAGTTTCGAGACGCCAATCAAAAATGCAAATAGTCTTGCAGACTTGGATAACTAGCTCGGAAGGAGCTTGACGGTATTGTATTTACGATGATAATTATTCATGAAATCGATTTGTTTTAGCAGAACCTTTTAAAAAGTCTACAATAGACTTAGACACATCTACTGAGTTAATCGTATAACGATTTTTTTTATTTTAGCTGCTCGTGGTGTAAATATTTCATATCAGACCAAAGAATAATCATAGCTACCCTCATAATTCGCCTTTAAATAATTATTTTGCTTTGGTAGTAAAGGGTTGTCGGCCATACTTACAAAAGAAGTAAACATTTTGCAACAATGCATCTGCGAACGTCAGATAGGACTTCAGTCTCGTTTGACGTTGGATGTAGAAGTCTATGAAGTGACTCCTTAACAGTAGGTTTTCTTTATGCTATTGTAAAAACATTTTTTTTTATTGCGAAAGAGTAAGAAACGGGCATGCAGGCCACCTGATGTTAAGTGGTCACTGCAGCCCA
>DWON01009200.1:0-11570 GCA_018251015.1 Phocides pigmalion okeechobee | reverse complement strand
TTCGTTGTAAAAAATACTGGACGCATTAAGTCACGGAACTGTTTCATATATTGTTATTCTATTATTTTTTCTCTGTCCCTGACTTTGCGCTTCATATGGAATAAAGGCTGAGCGGATACTGCGGCATTTCTTCCCTGATTTGCGAACAACAATAAATTTTATTTTATATAAAGGGATTCACGTTTTTATGTAATAGATCACCTGATATCTAACTCACAGAAGTTCTATTAAAACTTATTAAAATATCGGCAATTAAAAATCAAAAGTCGTTAATCGTGAGTACCTGTTTATATAACATAATGTAAGTCACAGAAGTTCATTGAAGTCGACCACAGATGTTGATGATGAAGCCGCCCTTTTAATAGAATATATATAGTACGGCGGTAAGAGGCCCTCGTTTTATCTATGTAGGTTGTGAATCAATAATATTAATCATAATGCAAAAACATTAATAGTTATATTATTTTATCGTTTCAGTGTTTTTGCGCAATGACGCTGTTCTATTGTGCTCACTGGCAGGCCTATGTGACGGGGACGCTCAAAATGGGGCGGATCGACGTAACGGAGGCACAGTATGCTCTCATCATTATCCATCTCATCTCGGCCATCCTCGGCCCCGACTTTTGGGCCACTGAGGTAATGTTACCCATATGATTCCTATACATTTTTTATTGGAATACAATGTATTTGATCGTTGAGTAAAGTTACTGTGAGTAGTAAATGTATTGATATTTGAATGCCGTTTATTGTTGAAATTGAATAATTGCGATATGTGACGAAGGCATTAAGAACACTTGCACATAAATGTATTGATATTATTATATATAATTAGTTAGTTGAGCTACCGTCTGCTGTACACGTGTACTAACGTGCTACCATACTTACTTTTTTTATTGTTAATAAAACGTATGTAATAAGGTATAATGAAACCAGTGAAAAACGAAATATTTGGATGGATCAATCGACTCTCTGAAATTTACAGATTATAATAGATTAAGTTGCTGCAAAGCTTTTCAATTCACTGTAACTTGGAGAGTGGACTGCGTCTATGATTCTTATCCTGTTTTATTTCAACATTTATGTTGCTGCTAATATATTAATACAGTTGTCATGTTTTTTAAATTAAAGGATGCAATAAATGCAAAAGTGAATAAATTTGAAGGCAAAATGATGTTATGGAATTTCACGTGCGACTGAAATATCGCTATACCTAATTGTCTTAGAGCGGTAGAATAGCGCAACCATATTCTTTGCGCGAGCAAATTCTTCGAATACAAGTTTCGTTTTTCGTTATGTTACGTTTTTGTACTCAGGAGTAGCAAAACCTTCATGATCGACTAAGGGGTTTCTTGTACATGTCTACGGGCAGCGAGAGCGTAATACACATGACAGCTTCATGGTCGCTTAGGGATTTTTAGTTAATCACGTCATGCTCGAAGGGAGGTGGAAGGAGTTCAGAAAGAAAATATTAAATCTGAAGGAAGGGTAGACGATAAAGGATAAACTCTCGCGTGTAGCGGATTATATGGCAAATTAAGTTCATTAGTGTCCATTAAATACACAAGAGGACATGTTGTGTCTTTAGCGACCGGTAAGCATAACTCATTGATACACAAAAAGGTATCAAAGTAGGTACACAATATGTCCAAATATCGGTTGTCCGGAAGAATACAATATCATGTCAAAATTTGGCAGTAACTGAATTAATGATACAGTTCGAGTACAAAAAGTACGTTAAAAACTTTAATCGCTTCTCCTGAAAAAGTACGTTTTACAATATTATTGCGGACAAGCGATATATAGTTATTCTATTTATGTGCAAGCGCGCTTAATGTGTACCGATATTTAGTTGTACCTGAACTAAGTAACTCTCCTCTACCAACATTTATATAATATTTTGTGTTTCGCCACTGTAATCTCTTTAATATATTGATAATAATTCGTTAAAAAATACCCACATGAATTATTTAATGATGTTTATATTACATACATTCATTATGCACTACAAATTAAAGCTAAAATGTTATCATACATATGTTTATGCACGTATTTAAGACATTATGTATTTACATAAAATAAGATATATATGTATACAACAAAATAATCATCATACACTTTGTGAATGTTTTCTATATGTATGTATAATATTGAATGATATTGGAAAGGAACAATCATTGTAATAATTGCATGGTTGGTGATCCATATTATGTATTTAAGGATTAGTTTTTACTTTGTAAAATCAAAAAATTATAAAATAAAAGTAGCGATATCAATAAATTCTTCGATAAAATCAAAGCAATTATTCAAATTAACCAAATATACTATGATTAGTGTGAGTAACCTAAGAACCCAGTAGTTCAGAACTGTGTAACGTAGTAGTCGAAACAAATAGGCACCAGTTGATAGGTAACATTGGAGCCAGGTCAAGGATCCGACCGCCAGAGCGATCTAAACGTAACCCGTATAAAACTATAAAGTAAGTAGCATCCGTTTAAGGAAGTTTTCATTAATAAATTAACATAAAAGCTAAATATCTCTTCCCGAATTGATAAATTTAGTTAGTCATTGAAATTTTGGTTGAGATGTATAGCTAAAAGGAAAAAAAACATTCTAAGAAGACCTTGATATAAGTTCCATCCAAATTTTTAATGTTTGATCCAAGAAACTTGCTGCTATGATTCATGATATGACGTATAAAGAAAATGGTCGGTCGTATTTGATGTATTTAAAATGTAGTTATTATAATTATATCATGCTATTATGTCTATTTGACGTTTTGTATTCTTTAAAATGCATAAGAACGTAAATGTTAATTATCGCGCGGCAATAAAACTAAATGGAAGTTCACTTACGTATCGTGATGCAAAGGTGGGCACGTTCGAGGTTCGTTACTCGCTGGGCGGCGCGGCGGTCGCGAGCGCAGCGGTCACGCTGTGCGCGCTCTCCGCCACCATTGCCGCGGGCGGCGTCGGCAAGAACGGATCCACCGTCGCTGTGAGCGTTGTGTTCGGCGTGGCGTGGGAGTTTCGTTGAATAAAAAAAATAAAAATCACCCAAGTGCGCTATAACAGAACGAATGTATTAAAAATATTTATTAGAACGATTTTACAATATCGAAGACTTCGAACCGGGCTTTACAATTATAAAAAGGAAATATGGTTATTAGATCTTGCTTAATAATTTATAGCGTGGCCCATTTATTATTCGTTTGTCACAAATTGTCTATAATATTTGCCTTCATCAATATTCCGAGGTAATAAAATAAACACATGTAATATAAAATAAAATATTAATAAGATTATTATCTTTAGTTTTTGTGCTAAAAGCATGACTAGCCCGATAAATTGTGATCTTATATAATCAGTTTATTTAAATATAAAACACAGACCGCATACAACACTTATAAAATATGATAACAACATGTTGACTTAAATAAACTTTTAGAATGACAATGTTCTTAATATGAAAGTAATATAAACACTTGTTTAACTTCCACGCCACCAAACGAACAATTTATTCGCTTATTTACCTATTGTAATGCGAGCTCGGACGATTAGCACGGACTATAGTAATAACAGAGTAGACCTGATTGGCGTATTATAGATAATTTGATTCACCCTCATACACGAAGATGTAATAAGGTACACGTAATGCGTAAATTATGAACTTTGTTATGATTTTGTACAGGTTGGAATTAATTTCAAGCTATTTTAGTTTAGTACAATATGTCTAATCTGCCAGTAGATTCAAGATGGTTTTGCAAGGAAATAAAACCTAACGATAATATCTATAACTCTATCGTTTTTAAGCCTAAGTTTTAGAGTCTAGTTTTAGGCTACAATCGCGTTTATACGATGATCTGAATTCGAAAAGTGTGAAACATAGGCATAACCGATTTATGTTTGACCAAGTAACGTTGTATGAAACAATTCGTTCCAATCAAAAGTAGGCAATAACAGCGGAATCTGAAATTTACTGGCAATTATCATTTACAACTTCGTGTGTGTGTGGGATATTAAGTTATTTTAAAGCTTCGATTTGGTTACCAGTTTTGAAAATTATTGACTCCATCGCTTATTATCATGTGGGTTTTTTTAATGGCATGTCTAGTTCGTCTTGTTTAGGTTATGCTCATTGAGTTCTTAAATAATTATACATCAATTTCATTCATAACATTGAGCATGGTTTAAACTGTTTATATACATTTTTTATATTCATTTTAGATTACATACATATTTATATTGTCGTGTTAGTTTAAGAATACTTTATACATTTTTCACTTTAATGTGGCCGATTTGTTTTTATTTCATCATGTGGGTCTTCACTCATTTTGAATCATTTTCATTTTCATACAATATTATAACATAATATAAGGTACATACATTGCACATATTGGCGCACATTCGTATCTAACATGTTCCATGTTTTGGATCATTCGAATTTGATAAGCAACTCAATATACATAACTCACGATTATTAAAAAGGACCTGTGTTTTTCAATGTGAGACTTCCGATTGCACAACTATCTGATAATATATACTCGCGAGGAAGTGTGAATGTGGCGTTGTCGTTATTTTGCCATACACTGTTTAATATTCCTAGATAGTTAGATAAGTATTTTATGGTTAAAAATCGAAGTATATAAGTATATTTTAATGGAACATCGCGAGAAAACCGTAACCATAGTAGGAACCTTTTTTAATAAGCTCTTTTTAAAAGGTAAGAATAATCTTAACATATATTTTTGATCAATCGTAAGCCTTCTATAAAAATAAACATAAATAGATTTTAATAGTACATATATCCATGTGACTAGACTTGAATTTCATGGTAGAAATAATTGTCTTTGTAACATGTTAGTTACAGTACTGGAACAAAAACTGAACATCAAAAAGTCAGGACGAAAACAAATGGTATGTAAATATATATGCCCTTTGTACAAGGACAAAGTTGACTAAATTAACATAACAGGCGTTAAAAGTTACGTAATTCTTATAAAAGATATAATGAGACGCAAAATTATTAATGGTAAATAATTATGGGATTTTCTCAGATTGTCGTAGTAAGAACAAACTGAATACTTATTTAAAAATGTAGGTTTATACTTTCATAAATACACGCAGTTGTACGTTTTTTGCAATTATTAATAAAATCTTGTATTCATCAAACTAATTTAAAGCAAGCAAATGCTTATATAAGAAAGTAATGTCATATGTGTACAATAAGTGTAGATTGAGTAAAAAAATAAGGAACACAAATCGTTTACTTATTTCGTCCTACGGAAAAAAATACTCTGTAGTTTTCCTGTATAAGCCAAAAGAATTAGAACTTCAAAAACATTATGTTCGTAACAAAATACGGCACGCAACATTCGTACGGATCTGACAAGTGCAAAGTGGGTGGCTCAGATGTTGGAGGTGCCCGCGCGGCTGCACGCGTGCGCGCTGTCGGCCGCCGCGCAGGTGCCCTTCGTCGCCCACTTCGCGCACACCTTCCGCGTCGGCGGCTGCGGCAAGAACGGCTCCACGGTCGCCGTAAGACGCGTTGCCATCCCGCACCATCCTACCAATATTACCTAAAACCCATTTTTTTGCCAGTGAGCGAAGAAATTTTTATGAGTATACCTTCCTTGCTATGCTCAACCTTTTATACTAGAGAGGATTTTTACCAATATCTAACTATGTATAGTTATATCGAAAACGTTAAACCAACATATGATTTTACCAGTGGTGTTCCCTCTTAATCTTCGAACGACTTTGTAAGATTCTTGATTTCATGTGGACTCCGTACTTTGTAGTTTTGTTAATTTTACTTAATAATGGAAATTTAGTTTGAGTTAAAAGGTCAAGTTAATATAGTAATGTGGGAACATAACTGACTGGTGTGATAAATATTAAGTTTAATCCGTCTTATTAAGCATCGCTTTTACATATCCATGGCCAAGACTAGCAGTTATTTTCATTTCATGTATAGTTACGTATTACATTATGAAAACTCATTTTTACTCTTGTAAATTTTTCTTTCGAGGAAGTGAGAAAGCAAGCTCTAGTCTGGCCAACGTTCTAGCATTTTTGAAATGACTTGCTGGTATAACCAATACACTTTTTGATAGATATTGATAAAAGTAATAACCCTTAACCCAGTCCAGTCCTGGAAAGAAGACGGTTATATTTTATGTCCCTTGTAAATAATTTGCTTTATGCTTCCTTATCTTGGTTTATAACTATTTGGTCTTCTTAATATACTACTTCACTTTTATGTATATACTGTCCTTGACACTTTCCTCTCCGGTACAATGGTCGTCCTCTTAACATCTCCAACGCGTGTGTATACATATTCTGATATTAATTTCCGTATCACGAGTAGTAATACCATATCTACTTTCGTAGAAATATTTTAACAATAGTCCCGTGGACTTGATTACTTTCTTCTTACATTTTGTTAGCGATGTTCTTAAAATTAATTACTTCGCCTTATAATGAGACATCGGATATGTAATAATTGTTAATGTATTACGTTTCCCATATATAACAAACATTAAGTAATAAATATATTTATAATATGCTGTGAATAAGATATCAATTGCATTTTATAATTACAGGGGTTTTGTTTCAGCTGTGTTAATATTTTGTTCGTAAACACAGTCGAGTAAACAGAACAGAAAGGGTAATCCTTTCTGTTCTGTTCAGTTTCTGTAAATTCCTATGAAAATTAAATGAAATTCGTAGACGTGGTTAAAGATAAATATTTGTTTGAGTTACTAGAAAGAATATCTACTGTATATTTGCATGTCTCATATTAGATAATTTGGTTTCATGACAAAGTCACGGTCGGTCATGACAACGTTATTAGAACTACCAATTGAATTATTTTATGGGCTCGTTTTGATAACATTTTATTGGTCTTCTGATTATCTGCATTACTATCATTGTCTTTTATTCATACACCACGAGGTTTTACTACACACGTGACCTTGTTGGTTTTCATTTAATAATCATCTACATGACTTTCTTATAATTAATGTATATTTTTTTCATATAATATTAAATCATTTTTAATTCTAAAAAATAATATATATTTTTATATCGTATTATAGTGCACATAATTATTGTAGTTAGCTTTTTTATCTCTCTCTCTATATATATATATATATATATCTGCCTAATATTTGTAGTTGTTTTGTTTATTTAATTTTCAGATTTTACATGTCCTATTAATTGAGATGAAATAACATGCCTATTTCCAATTGATTGTACTTTACGAAGTATGAATGAAACGTAAAAATAATTCCCAGTACATAACTAAAGTAAACTGTCAAACCAAACTGAAGTTGTAATTACTGCTTATACTAATTTTCCGCAACTAGACCCTTAGCAATAACGTGATTCCTAGTAAAGAAGTGTTAATTAATATTACTAGCATTAAGTCTTCCGCTTGGTGATCCTATAATAACAACAATGAGTGAAGATAGCACATACGGTCGCTGTCAACATATTCCTTATTCGGTGTTTTTTTATTCTTATTTTTTTGTTTTTATTAATGGCATGTTATTTTTATTTTTTTTCTGTTGTGGCCGCTGTTCGTGTTCGACGATGCCGTGCCGGCGCTAACCGCATGTCGCCGCATTACACGAAATCACCCGAACCCACCCGATCTGATACGAAACTAAACAGTTTCCGACGATAAACGTCAGATTAAAACTGTTGTCGAATATAGCGGTGGTGACGGTTACCACGTACCAGTTGTGTGGATATATTAGAGTCATAATGCGGGGTGGTGTGGGGAAAAACGGCTCTACTGTTGCAGTAAGCGTCTGACTTATATGCATTGTGCCGATGTTACGTTTAATGCAATAAAGCGCCAATGGCAATGCAATTCTGAAGGTCGATTTCGCAGATTTATTCATACTAGACTAGATGATCTCTAAAATTGTTATTTAATGTTCATTGGATATACAAAATTACCATTTATATTTGAATAATATGGCTTTCTTAAAACGTTTTGATTATAATTTTGCGAAGTCTACCAGACAATGACAACCGCACAATCGAACAAATTGCAAATGACGGCACGTCCACAGCCGTGTTGTAGCCAGGCTTGCGTTTCACGAGAGCAGAAGTTTGTGTCACGGATCCAGCTTGCGCTCCATTCGGCAAGCGTGTGTTCACGAAACCGGGCTTGTGTTTGTAAAATTAGCCCATGTTCTCGGGCCGTACATTCGGTTTTGTTTCAGTTGTGTCGTGTCTGTGCTATGTTCAACTTTGCTTTTTCATTGTATGTACAAGCGTAATACAGATCTATTATAATGGTATATACCTAAAACACATTATATATAAGTGAATACAATTAATAATACTAACCTTAGTCAAATTCAGTAGTCACATTTACAAATGTTACTTCGAATTTGCGCTCTAATCAGACAAGCGGGAGTTTATGAAAACGGGTTTGTCTTTATAAAATTAAATCCGTATTACTACTCTATGAATACTTTCAATTTTATTTCCGTTGTGTTGTGTTGGGATTTTTTTATTTTTATAATAAAAATAAAAATGTATATGCAAGCGTAATGCAGATATAATATCTTCAAAGATAAATATGTTATAATAATCTTAGCTATAAAACTTAAACTAAAATCTAAGAATCTAAAAAAAAATGTTAATACAAGTTTTTTTCCTTCTTTACAGTTATTTATATTTCACTAAAATGAAACGAGAATGATATAATCTGTATTACGGTTGCTCGGCTTATCATACTTTCTGTCTGCTTACTAAACTCCTCTTTCTACTGCTAACCTTTACTCAGTAAGTGCATGGCTTTATTACTTTGCTTGCTTATTTATTATTAATAAGGTATATGTACCCAAATTTTAAAATATAGTTCCTATTGATACAATCAGATATTTTCAATGTTATGGACATTATAAATTAATATTATATAAGCATGCGTTAATTTAATCACTATTAGATAAATATATTTTTTTTATTATTTGCACTGTGAATAATAAAGTATGTAAAAAAATCAAGGATTTGGTACTTAGTACAAGCTTACTTTATTTAGGATGTAGTATTTCATTAAATCGAATTAATGAATCGCGATGTCCGTTCATGTCACTATGAGCCCAGTTACAGCTATACCTTTCTCCAGGGCACGAGCATCCTGTCTCCTGTCATCCCCTTCTCGTTCGTGGTAGTTCCCGCGTTCATCATTTTCCAAAAGAGCGAATCTCAAGTTTATGAAAATCACCCGTCGCTCTACATTCTCGCCTTTGGAATGGTCGCCGCTAAAGTCACTAATAGGCTGGTGGTAAGTATGTTCTGGAGTACCTTCGCAGTTAATGCGATCCGCAACTAATTGACATAATCATGTTTTCGGGAATATAACTAATTGGTTAACACTTTCCCTGCGTTGTTCCTGTGTGCATCTTTAGTCTAAAGACTAAAGCTCCAGTCTAATGGTGCCTCCCGTAACGTTGATTTTATGTAACATATGGGAGCCGCAGTCAAAGTGTTAACTTTTAGGCTCTTCGTAAGTATTTTCACATACAAATCGCGATGTGTGCAGATTGTAACAGATCGAACTTAGTCTTTCGTTATCTTCAGATAATACTTAAATATAATCTTATTCTTATTTGAAGTTGATTACAGATGTCCAGCGTCCGTTAATTATGAGGTGGACTGTTAGCTCGTTTGATGCTAAAAGTTTACAAAAGAAATACGCATTTTTAATGGTGACTCCAGGTGGCGCATATGACCAAGAGCGAGATGGAATACTACGACTGGTCAATGCTGGGCCCCGCGATGCTGTTCCTCAACCAATACTTCAATAACGCGATACCCGAGTACTACGTACTCTGGCTATGTATGGTACGTGAGATAATTTTTTACACGTTATACCAGGTAGAACTGTACCAGAAAATATATAGAGTCCATATTTATGTCGTTATATACATATATGCGCCTATCCAAAATCAGCAACATGACAAAAATTCAGAGAATTTATTAAAAGTTTTTTCAAATTTTTTATAGATGTTATACCAGCGAATTCTCAGAATGAGGTAATGAATGAGTCAGTGGGTTGGATACATCGCTTGTGGGTCGGTAACTCTTGCAGAAGCAGGTTCCCGAATGGCAACCATGTCTAGGCTAAAGGAACATAATTTGTACCTGATCAGGCGGATGACACGGAAAATTGTTGGAATCAGAAAGCACAGAATTAGATTGATTTGTACCAAGTACGAGGAGTCTATGTCTAGCAGTGGACTTTAAAAGGTTGATGGATGACTATCTTCTATATTTCGTCTAAAGCAAATAGCCTGAGGCTTGTATAGATATTAAACTACTAATAAGTAAAGCAACGTTGACCTCGGTTGGGTGTTGGATGGATAGTGACACAATTTCGAGAACACATCAAGACTGCTTAACAATATCTGTTCTCGTGCTTTCTCAAAAATGAGAATTTACCTGTCTCTACAACTATTTAAATTGAAGCATGGCGGAATATGTTCTGAGTCTCGTCCAGTCATGAGAAGATCCGTATTAGGAATGGTACTTGGAAAATGTTGCAATATGTACGTTCGCGTGCGATTGCCCATAATCTATGTATAGCACGTTACGGACAACTCTGGTATTAAATTCTGATATTGACATATTTCCTTCTCAGATATGGGTGAGCGTGGACTTAATGCGGTATTGCGGGCAGATCTGCACGGAGATCTGCGAGCATCTCAAGATCAGCTTGTTCCGCATCTCGGCCATGCCCGTCGCCAGCAAGCCGCACGAGCGAAACGGTACGAACGCGCGCCGCGCCTCCGCCAAGCACGCGCGCCGCCCGCCCGCGCCCTAGCGCCGTCCGCCCTAGCGCCGCCCGCCCCACCGCCCCACCGCCCTACCGCCGCGGGTTGTTCGATGGGCTGTTATATTGCAATTTTTCCGCTAGACTCGTCACGTACGATAAACAAAACAAACGTCAACGAAATTGCACACATATATTATGTTCGAGCCCCAGAGTGTTGTAGATATGTAGATGTCAAAAAATGCTGGTAACTAAACTAATAAGTGATTTCTTTTCGTGTGACACAACTTTCGGGTTCGATGGAAAAAAATTCTCGCGGTTCAAATTATGAGATTATGTGTAATGTAATCGATTCAGTGATTAAGTTTTTCTTTCATTTTGCTTAACAAATGAAAATTCTTTAAAATTTGATCATTGTACTAACCGTTTAGTGTTTTTAAGCGTTGAGAAACATTACATCTATAATTAATAGATGTAATTTCAGCAATACTCTAAAATAGATACTTTTACTAGAAATATAATCCAATGCAACTTCAGACGAGTCATTCGGCCTCATGACTTAACGTAATAAACATCCGTACTCATGACTAGGATTCGACATATACGGCATGCTTATTGGAGTATTAATTCGACTCAAAAAGATGATTTTCTTTTTTTTTTATTGTGAAAGAGTAAGAAACAACCACGTCCAATCTCAAATAAAACAGAAGTTCTATTTAAGGATAGACGCAGATGCGTTCCTACTCTTGAGGACTAAGATGGTCGCCTCCAATAATGTG
>DWON01009199.1:0-11571 GCA_018251015.1 Phocides pigmalion okeechobee | reverse complement strand
TGTTGCTTTACGGCGGGTTATGAGGGTGGCGGTGGTACCGCCCCGGGCGAGCTCTAACGGCTCTACCACCTTTTAGTGGATGGATGTCCATGGGCTGCGACTACTCAACATCAGGTGGCAGTTTAATAACTAATTAATTAAAAAAATGGAGTTTACTCTTTAAGAAACTATTACGGATAAGGCCCCGGTATGAAAATTTTCTAGAGACTGAAATTAATTTAAGGCTATGAAAACCTCATATTTTTCTGCGCAATGTGTACTACTTACGCTGTTGTAATAAAAAAATATTTTATATTGCTCAATGCATAATGCGTAACCTTATTAATGCAGAGTAATGAAAATTTCCTACGGTTTACTATATAACGGGAACTCACGATTAACGCTTTAATTTCCGATATTTCTGTTCAATTTTCGAATTTCGAAATTGGGGCATTTGAGATGTTACAATTTTTCCGAGTTCATAGTGCATCAGCATTTACTACCGAAACGAATAGTATGTTTTTTATCAATGTATGTTTTGGTTTAAAATTTGTATATTATATTATGTATATCCTTTATTATTTAAATAAAATTTTATTACTATTAATGATAATCATATTTCTTATACAGTTAACTAAAATCTAAGCTTACACAATGCTTCTAATGCTTGCTTACATGCTTAATATAGAAAAATAGTTTTTCTTTTATTTTCGATTATACATATATACCTATACACTTTTTAAAAATAAGTTCGTACGTAAAAAATGTATCCGGCGGCTTTTATTCGCGAAATATATAATATATAACCTTATGCGTCTATTAAAAACTGTACAGCTGTTCGTAATTTGGAAAATATAATTATTAACCTGGGTATAATTATTTTTTCTCAGTACAGGTCCTTTGTCCTCAATTTAAAGTAGATCTAATCAGTAGTTCTCGCATTATAGAAAAAGGACTTGGCTACTAAGATGGAGCGCCTTGAAAAATTAAATCTCTCTTGCCTTACCCTTCAAATCGGAACATTGGAATTAGATTAGTCTCCTATAAGGTGAAAACTGGCGGGGCGTTTGTTAAAAGGAAAATACTACCAATTAAATCATACAAAACAAAATTAACACACGTTATTGAAATATGACGCTTCTACTCCATCCAGGTGTTCGCGAAGCAGGCGTAGTTGGCAAGCCGGACCCTGAATCCGGCGAGGAACCTGTAGCATTTGTTGTGAGGCAACCAGGAACCAACGTGTCTGAAAAGGAGCTTGTTGACTACATAGCTTTAGAAGTAAATAAATAAACTAATAAAATCTCTTCGAGACTACAAGAAAATCAAATAAGACTATTGTACGACGCCAGCCTTAGCATTAAGTGGACATAGAAGTAAATAGATATTAATCTATATCTACGTAATGTATCTATATTATTACCATTGGCTAGGATATGGCTAATATGGTAGATATGGGTACCGCAGTTAATATATAAAAGAAATTTTACGATCCCTAATAATACAAATTTCTTACAAATGTTTTTTATATGTGGGAGTATTCTAAAGGTGGGAGAAATATAGTTCGACTGGGGAAGTACCTCCGTCGCCCTCATAATCCGCCGTAAAACATTACATGTGTTTCGATTGGAGAGTTGCGGTTGCCGGCTACATTTTCAAGTGAGGTTTTCTTAGTCGTCAGGAGTAGTAACGCATTTATGTTCGAGCTCAGATAGGACTTCGGTCGTGTTTGCGATTATACGTGAATGTCTATGGGATGCAACTAATTACCATCAGGTGGTTTGCATGCTCGTTTGCTACTCTTCTCACATAAAAAATGTATATATTGCTCATGGACTCATTACTCTATTATAATTGAAACTTAACTTAAATACAAATTTTCAGTTCCCATTTTTCGTCACATTTAATTATTAGATATTTTCTCTTCAAATTTAAAACTACACGAGTAATATACCTTCCTAAATAAAATCAGAATATTCGAAGACTGTTAATAATAGATGATGATTTCTAAGAAAAAGTATAAACACACAATCAAAGCTTTCTCTTTTTTGAAGTCGTTTATACAATTATACCATCTTTACAACATTTAAAATATAAATGAGTTGGACTACCGTAGTGGCGAACAACATTGAAATATGAAAGATTAAAAATGCAGTAAAAAACTTAGCATGCTAAATGCATTGAATCATATTATATTATTCAAATTACGATTACATTATTTTAAAAAATCTGTGTCATGAAAACACACTGCTTAAAATCTTCCTCCTTTCAAATATATGACGAGTCGATAAGAACTAACTAATGAATCTTTTTCAGGTTGCCCCATTCATGCAATTAAAAGGTGGGGTTAAATTTATTGAAAAGATACCAAGAAATCCGAGAGGGAAGATCCTGCGACGGGCATTAAGAGAAATGCTGAGTCAATTTATCCAATGTAATAATGATCACAGTCTGCATTTTTACTTCTTGTCTAATATGGTAATCCTGCAATTACTTTGTAAAAGCACCAATATTTAATCCATTCATACAAATAAAATGTTATATAAAACTATTTATAATTTATTTACCTATCTTGTAACGTAGATAATGTAATAAACCTCATTATAAATCAATTACAATTATTGAACGAAGAGGTCAAAGATTCTATTTAAAGAACTGTATCATAACAACTAAGAAGTATCTAAATAAAAACTTTTCAGACCATGTACTACAAATTATTTTAAATGAACAACAAATTCAGTATATAGTAAAATATGCATGTAAATATAAATAACACGTAATTGGTATAAATCAACATTTTGTTCGCAAGATTATCTTTATAAATAAAATAATGTTTTAATTTTATATTTTATTGAATTACAATTTTTATAATCAAGTGATATATTGTAGCTATTGTTTGCGTTTGAATACTTCAATAACGTTCACAGTAAAGGTTTTTTTTCTAAAAAGGCATTCTTTAATAAAATTTGCATTGTCATTTTTAATGAAAATGCTTTAACATTTAAATTGACTGGCTCTACCTCGAAGCAATTTAGCCCGTAGTTCTTCCCGAGAATGGTCCCTGCGGTCTGTAATAGGTTTCTTAAAAGGAAATCGAGTTAAACAGGCGTGATTGACTTAATTGTGGCAAAGCTTTATTTCCCCAGATTAAAGGAACGCATTCGAGATTGGACTAACTGGATTAGTATTTCTTGGAAAAAAGGAAAAAAAGGGAGTTCTTGTTGCGAGAGCAGCCAATATTCGCGAGGAACATCAATGCTGTTGTTTCTTCGTGCCCCGCTCCATTTAATTCTTGCGGAGCGGAAAATAGACGGCAACATCTTCATTTAATGGCTGGCACTTCGAAAATTGAATCGCTTAATCGTAGAAGCGGGGAAAGTGAGAAATCATTGGTGGCCAAACTCGTAATTGTATCAGAGCACCTTTGGTGCGTGGGGTTCAGATTTTCTTAGTTCTCCTCCCTTTCATTCAATACGTCTGTTAAGTACCATGTTACTAAATTCCTGTAAATACGAATGAGTTTCAAATGACAACGTAAGGACAAAAGTAAAGATTACAATTAGGTTTTTAATATTTAGTATTTAAATTGATACTGTTTTTGTCGTAACGGTTGTTCATTTTGTATTTTATTATTATTTAAAAATATATTTTATCCGTCAATACCAGTTTTTAAAACCTACGTGTATAACTAATTATAATATTTTTTAAAAGTACACATTTTTTTATGTACCTTATTAGACGGACACAAATGGAAATTTTCGTTTACTAACAAACTTGCAAAAGACTGACGCATGCCGTACGAGGTAGTGCCATTCGCAAAAAGAAAACTTACGACAGTAGGCAACGTGATTAATATGACCAGGATCGTTTTATTCAATAACTTTATCAGAACTATCTACGCTATTAACCAAAATGGCAAATACATTTTGCAAACATTAGATTACACTACATAATAGTAGTAGTCACACGTGTAATGTATAAATGATTGTAAGCAGGTTCTTCTTGTTCATAATTACGTTACTACGTATTTAGTTAGTCGGCATCGTAAATGCTAATAGCTTTCTAGTTTATGATTATACATAATATTTTATTCGACAATATATTTTTATATTCTATACAAATAATCAAAAACAAACTATTATAAGGGACCGTATTTAACATAATAGAATTCTATACAGTAGTTGTTAGATTTTATGACTATATGTCTGTACTCCTCTCTTCTCTGTATTTCCGTGCAGTTTTCACTAATGTATTCCGGTACCTTCATTTAACATTTACTTTTTGTTTTATTTCAATTGGCCCATAGTTAAAAAAAAAAGTCCATTTTAGGTCCATTTTTAAGTTTTAAGTCGTGGGCAGCAGGTTGTAGTTAAAAGGTCCTCCGAATCTCTGGTACTGACAGCCAATTTTTCAAATATTACAAGTATTATCAATTTTCTTAACGGTGAAGAAAAAACCATGACAATACATGCCAAAGAGTTCTGATTGAATTTCTCAAAGATGTGCGTAGTCTACTGATCCGCATTTGCATAGCCTCATATATTATATCTTAACCTGTTCTGAATTCAATGGCTGAAGACCGATGCCCTGCAGTGGGACAATAATGGCCTGATGATAAGAATATAATAAAATTATAGATGTGCCCTAGTATGGACTCATAACCTAGTTTATGTAATATAAAATTATTTATTCAAAAGAAACCTCATACTTAGTAATTGCAACATTGTCTACCATCGTAAACTTTATAGTCTAAACGGATTTAATTGTAACTACGTACTAAAAATATTGCACGCTAACTCTTTATCACTCCACTTTGAGAACGTGGACCATTCCCCGTATTGTTATTAAAGAAACAAAAGTAAATACCTCTTGAACAGGTAAGGTATCTTAAACATAATGTTGATGCTATTTTAATTATAAAAATACTATCGAAAAAAGAGGTGGTCATCATACCCCATCAAATTCAGAATAAGTAAATGTAATGAAATAAATCTACTAAGCCGTTGTAACACCCCGAATTTAACGTAGCTTACTGACGCTTATAAAAGCTGCAAAATGCCTCCCATATGCCTTCATTCACGGTTTCCATTTCCCTTACATTTAACCCCATTTCTGATATTAGCACAAAATGTAAGAAGAAACATTAATCTCGTAGGAACGGCAATGTACCTTGAATTTTGCAATAATATCGCGTCGTGCAATCTTTTCTAATTTCAGATGATAAATAATTGCATAAAATGTTAGTTAAAGTGAGAATAAAAAAATATGATACAAATATCAAAATTTAAGCAATATTGCAGCAGTTATGAATATTAATGAGCACTAGCTAGCAAGAAGCTATGTGCATTCGCCGTAGGTTCGCTCGGCGCCAGCACGTGGCCTCGCGTTGATAGCTAATGAACCGTGAACGATGCAGCTTCTAGAAATATGAGTATAGTTTGGCATAAAATTTCCGCCACAATGCCGCATATACGGCTAACACCGCAGTTATTTTCGTAAAATAGCGCATTACGTTTACCGTCTGCATTTAAAAAAGTCTTATTTTTCATCAACGCCAAATTCTGAGCGCGGGAGCTCGCATCGTAGGTACAATTTACCTACAATGTGGACCCCTGGGACAGCTTAATAGGGTTCAACAGATCGTTGACCAAAGGTGATCGATTAACACTTGAGAAGTTTAAGTGCGAGCAAACTTTGTCCGAGTAGTTGTGGAGCGTTAAGTAAAACTGAACTTGAACGACTCTCAAGTAAGTGGGGCCATTCATCAAATAGTTGGAATCTTCTTAAAATAACAAAAGCATATTGGAGTAATTTATTATGGTAGTTTCAAGCTGTGAATACCCCTTCATGGACGTATATTACAATCTACGGAGTCATCATAGACATCATAGACAACGTTGATTAATCTTCTATAAATATATGTACATTAATGCTTAACGAGGAAGATAAAATACAGCCGCATTTATACTTTTGTTTGCAGTAATAGTACGTATTTTAATAGAAATATAGTTAATATTTGTTTGTTTAGCTTTTAGACACTTCGAATCGTTATCATGCAGCGGTATTAGAGCTATATATGTACATTACTTGACAGAACTAAATAATATAAATAAACCATATAGGTATACTTACAAGTTTACCGATTAATTTACATTTCCATAAATATTACGTTATCTTAGTTAAATCCGCATATATTTCGAAATATCCTCCGCTAGGGCTGATAGGATGGCCATCCTCAGTGGAAAACTGGGGACAGTGACGTTTTGACTGGGCATCCATTGTGTATTCCTGGACGAGGGTCCATGATTTATGGCGGGACATCGACAACAAACAAACGGGCGCGGGTTGTCCCGTATATCCCGCCTCGTGCAAAAAAGTTTTTTTAGTAAATTTAATTATTTGAATACATTATTTTAGGCAGTACTTATATTTTTCTATTATGTGCACGTTAAATAATATTTTACTTATATGACGTGTTATTGACTTTCATACCTAACTCTTGATTATGGTTTTCGTTTGTCGTTTTGCGTCGTCTTTGTCTTGACGTAAATGTAGAAAATTATTCGCTGCATAATGAAGCTCGTATATGCGGTTTAAATTGTCTTAATAGATATTGACGCTACAGTTAATTTTTTTACTGTTGTGTTTCGGTTGGAGACATGCGGTTACTGGTTACACTTAAACGTAAGGCGACCATCTTAATCCTCAGGCGTAGCAACGCATCTGCGTACGAACTCAGATAGAACATCAGTCCTGTTTAAGGTTGTATGTTGAAGTCCAAGCTGCAGCGACTATTTAATATTAGGTGGCCTTGTTTGGTTCTTGGTGGCCTTGTTCCTTATATGAAAAGAAACTCGTATTTCTTGTACCCCCTGCTGGAATATCGTACTGTAATACTCGTATTATAATAGTAAAATACTCGTACTTCAACTAGTTAGTCCACAATTTTTGTCATTGTACATGCAACAGTAGGTACACATATGTTAAAATTTTACACTATATCACTAACGCCCCTGAGGCTAAGTTGATTTGGACATAAAATTCTTTATCTATACTAGTATTAGAAACTACTAAAGTGAACGAGACGTTCACGCAAAAGTAACTTTATTGAGTCAACCCTGTAACCTAGGTCGTAACATTTACTGAAAATATCCTAACATAAAATGAAACATGTCATCTATAATATTGGTACTCTTTATAAATACGTATAGGAAGTCGATAATTCCGAGTACAAGCACATAGAACCGTGTTTCTGATTAGGTACCTTAGTTAAAAGAGAGCATCCGTGTTACGGGTGACTGAATTTTTCGCTTTACGCTTACTTGATTCAGACATCACTTTCATTTTCTGCTACAATTATATTTTCCATTATAGGAATTCGTAAATTATTTTTATTATAACGACCGATTGAATTATTAGGTTGTGTTATTTAAATTCTGCAAAATATCCAAGGTTATACTGATCTACGTAATACTATATGTACATATAATATTATGTGTAAAAGGTTGTAAAATAATGTAGTGGTAACACCACGATATAATATTGATTGAAATTGTTTTTACCAAAAACCTTACTACGAGTACCTATCTCTTAAAAGAGGCTAATTTTAAATTTAGAATTTTTGAACACTATTACGAACCGGTGACATTATATATATGTCTCATGAAACTGAAACATTGTTTTCATATCAATTTATAACGAAAATTTGTTATTAGACAAATCATTTATTAAAAGAAAACTAATAGAAAAGACATAGTAAAGTTTGAAGAATATATCATTAAGATTTTATCAAAATAATTAAGTTTTTAGAATTAGCATTTTAAGGTACATATATTTTAATGTAGTTCTATTTTTCATTGATTAAAAACTCTTTTTTTTTCTTTTTTATTTTGATAATATTTTTATTTTTCCGTATAGCAGCTAACTAAAAAATATTGAAACAAAAAATTACATTTATCTCTCCTGTATCTAAAACTAAATCTTCTCCTGATAACGATGCTACTTCAATCGCGTACGAGCTCACTCTTAAGAATTATCAACAACATCGAACACATCTTCAAAAAGAGAGTACATATTAAGGTATTCTTTAGTCAATGTCCAGTAGAACACGACACGAGGGCCCTTTATAAGCAGAGAGCCATTGTGCAACTAGCATGTAGTTTCAGTTCGTTAATTAATTGGATTACACAGCCTCTCCCATTAAACGAGATGGAGGCTATTTAGTGAATGGATTTTGTCCGCGTCACGGCGTAAAATCGATTTGTATTCGGATATTAAACATAATTAAACCGGAATGGGAAATATCGCTGCACATCGAACCGTAACCGCAAGGTAATACAGTTACAATTGGTATACCTCTCACTAGCTGTGAAACCACTATCAGTAGCTTTGAACTAAACTCAAAAGATACAGATTAATTTTGCGTAATCACGCCTGGATTTATGCTCGGTCAGTACCTATCGTATGATATTCCCTGTTTTCTGTATTATTTATTTCTAATCCAATGTCTGGTAGAACTAGGTAATTAAATATAATGATCACCTTTTGTATACATTGCTTTTGCTATTTTTATATTGCTTTACGATATAGATATTTTTGTTAACTTTTTGCAAATTACAACTAAATGGTATGTAAAGATGATCCTGTTGCGTTTTCATATAAGTGCAGCTATTTTATTTCTCACTGGGCAAATGTACTGCAATGAGCTGGCAGTTGAAAGACATCTGGTGCACACTTACATAGGATTGTTTCAACCCGAATTGGTAGTTATTTTAATATAAATGTTACGAAATAAAAATTATATAAAAAAAACTTGACATTATGAATATTTTAGTGAAATAAATCAGTGAGTGTTTTACAGTAGGTATTACGAATATATTCGACCAACGATTTTCAAAGTAAATTCTTACTTTACTTATACACTGACCTAATAGAGAACATAAGTAAAACTGACATGGATTTAGAAACCTGTGACATAGCAATATGTTCTGCGTATTACCTACATGTATATTATTCTCAGCGGCGAGCTTTCATCGTAACACCTACCAAAAATATTCCATAGACGACGAGTAGACCTTCCAAATGAGTCCATTATTTCATTCAGTGAAATGGAGTGGCAGTGAAATAGGGCAAAGGGCGAATAAACGGGCTACTGGAAATGAAGACGCCGTTTGTTCATAACCAGCTCGTTAATTCCATTATTACAAGTCAGAGGAGCGAAGCAAACCGGTAACAGATGTGCCACTTCACTCGTGAATCCCTACCGCCTTGAAAAAACTTCGCGAGTTTTAGCATCTTCGCAAATTATTATGGTTCAATTAGCCTTCATAAAATCAAGTACAAAAAATTAATCCCTTTGTCACAAAGCAGAATCTACAATATAATTCTTTTGTTCTTTAAAAATAAGTAATTCTTATTTTTACCCATACTATAGGTATCTGTGTTTTTCCGGTTCAATTCCTGCAAAATCTTTCCACTGGTTTATAAGACGGATTTAACGTGATAGTTTATGAAATTTACCGGAAATGTTCTATCGCCACAGTAATTTCCAGCAAAAAGTTATTTTTATGATTCGATTGTGTTGGCGAGCAAGGCCACTGTCCTACCGATTAGAAGTAATAACGCATCTACGTAGGATCTCACATAGGATTTTTGTCTAATGAGGTTGATTTTGAAATCCATATGTTGCAACAATAACTTAACATAATTTAACTGCAAGTTCCTTTGCGTCTCCTTTTAAATAAAAAAGGTGACCATCTTTATCTTTGTATAGTAGCAACACATCTATGATCGAATTCGATAAAGACACATATTTCAAACTAAATTGGTAAGGCCTCAGACAGCGACTGCCCTCAAAGGGACTACATACTCATATGTTGCTTCAATTTCATAAAAAATTGCCGCTGCTACCCTATAGACGTCTGTAATCAAACCCTTAGAGATTGGCAATCGTTCCGTAACCAAATCATTACCTTATCGTCGTTACAGTGGCGTTATTATTATACTCTCATATTGCAATAATATTCATCAGTTACGCAAATTTGTTGCAGTAACTTACCTGGACATTTACCTTCTTTTACATGCTATTAGTTATTGACTTTATATAATCTGGATACGGAGAAGAAATAGAAAAAACTTTACAACGTCTGGTCACACATTGTATGTCCCTGTACGCACGCAAAGTTTTACCGCACATGCAACCCTTATGGCTAAGAAGCTTATGCAATATCCTTCCTACTTTCATTCATTCCTGATGTATGGTTTAAAACAGCTATTTTATATTTTGTCTCCTTAAACATAAATGAACCCAATGGTCGTTGTGCAAGACATCAGTAAACTCCTTTAGAGATTTAGGTAGTTTTGTTTCCCTGTTACATGGGTTGAGTGGCTGTTGAGGAAGTTTTAATAGTCATTAATCTTACAAATCAAACAAATACAAACCGTATTAAACTTTACAAGAGATTCCTTTGGCTGATTTCCTCTCGAAGCAATAACTTAAAACGCATATTACACATAGAATTTGTAAGATGCATCTTACGTGGCTGTTCGACAGAATGGATGTTGAATAAACCACTCAATAGCATTAGATAACAGATAGGCAGAATTCCGCGACATTCGTGCTGCTCGTTCGACTAAAATCGACCCATTTCACTTCCAAATGTGCTCAGACTAACGCAGTAATATTGTCGGCCCATAAACATGCAATATTTCAGTTTATTTATGCAATTGTTTTGGGTTCCTATTTCTGTTAGTGCTCCTATTCCTATTTTGAATCAGTTTATTTATTTTGACGAGTTCTTAACATTTTGAGAGAAGTCTTAAAGCGTATAATGAAAATCAGTTACAAAATAAATGTAACTTATCTAATTCTTGCAAAACTTTATTATGTAATGATAACCAAAAAGTATGATGTGTTCTTGTATATTAAAGGTACCTTACAAATCATAATATAAAAGAAAGCAATGTTTTAAAATCTCTGAAAATATGATGTTTTATTCGAGAATCCACAAAATAATCTCACAGAGAGTTCGAAATACAAGGAAAAAGTGTTGGCTTGTAGATTTTGAGTTAAATAGAAAGTTAAAGCTTAATTACATTCATATACTAAGCCCCTTTTTGATAGCAAGATAAGGTACGACATGGTTTTAAAATATCGTAATAAATATATATCGTAATAAATATTTTAAAATGTCGTCAACTAGAAACAAAGAAGATTTAAATAAAATAAATTAAATGAAAAACGAAACAAATAGACCCCAAAAACCAATTAGTTACCTATACATCTTCCGTAATTTATGCCAAAATAAATATCTGAAAATATCTAAAAAGTGTTATAACTCCCATCTTTTTATAATTCAATATTTATTTCATAACTACATTTGTGTAATAACAAAGTTTTGGTGTCCACCATATTATTATAATATTATTTTAGTATTTTCATCAATTCTAACTTAATTATATTAAGAAATTGCAGATGTTTTTATTTGAATTGAGATTTATTAAAGTATCGTGACTGAAAATTTTTGAGCATCGTTAGAGCGAATACATGGTCAATTGGTAACATTATACATATTGTTTTATTTGTATTGAATT
>DWON01009198.1:0-11573 GCA_018251015.1 Phocides pigmalion okeechobee | reverse complement strand
GGTTTTATAATACGCCTTTTTACACAATGTTTGTTTAATAACTAATTTAAACTTCTTTTCTGATAGATTTGTGATATATGCGCGACAAAACGATGTAAGTGTCATTATTAAAGAAGAAAATTATAGAAGGAAAGTAAGTATAAAAGGAATAAAAAGGAAGCTGTTATAAGATCAGATTTTCTTTATAAAAGACACGACCACGTTAATAAGATAATAAGAAACAATAAGTACCTAATAAAAGAAATAAACTGTATTTCTTCACAGCTTGAAACAACAAATTTGACACAATAGATTCAACTAATTTATAAACAGTCACGTTTGAAAGAATCTAAAGACAGCGTGCGGTGACGGCGATAAAAACGGTACTAACTTTTACCTCGCTCGTCAGGTGTTGTTAAGGTACCCTTGCAGCTATAGCGAAGATACTTGTCTCTTGGTCGCTCACGCTCATTATGAAGACCTTTTTTATGTAAGAACAGTACTAGCAAACAAGTATGCAAACCACCTGATGTTAAGTAGTTGCAGCCCATAGACATCCTTCCATCCCATCCATCCCATGGAGGGCAGTGGTGGTACCTTCCCGGTTGAACTATAGTTCTTCCACCTTTAAAGGTTTAAAGATTTTTATTGAACCAAAACAAAATTACAAAGTATTATGTATCGTAAACATCTGCAATAGTAAGATACTGTGTCGCAATAGTAAGATACCTTTAGCTATAACTCCAATTATATACCCTCAACGTTATCAGCTGGTTATTTGATTTACCTCCCACCGTTGAAGTAAATTAAAAGACGTATTTACATCAATATTTTCACAAACATCTCGCACTGCATAGCAATCTTTACAGTAACGCCGTCAGTCACGGCCCGTCGACAATCAGAGTTTATTTTGACGTTTACCCGTGAAATAAAACAGCAATGCGGAATTGCGTGTCGGAGTACGGGCAGCAAAAAAGTAGACAACACGTAATGCCTAGAATCCAGATGCTTTTGCCCTTCTTGGCTGCGACTCAAAGACCTAGTTTTGTAAATTCTAGTTGAATTTTAAATTAAGTTTGTTTGTTTCGTTTGTAGACTAACTTTATTGCATGTCTATAAAACCAAAATTATATATAATTTTGTATATATAAAGGCGTGCTGCAGCATACATTTTGTGTTGCAGTATGCCATTATTACAATGAGAAAAGGCCCCCAGTCAGCGTAGAACATCAGTTCCACCTGAAGTCGATCATAGATGCGCTGCGGGGACTAAGTTAGTCTCTTCATATAAACGCATATTACAACACAAGTAAGATTTAACGACTAAACACAAAATTCACACCGCACTTATCAATTCACGTTAATCGGTATTAATCTTTCAAGATTATCCGGAAAATATTTATGCAGCGTTTCTCAGAAATCGCCGACACATTCCTTTCTAGATGCGTTCCGTTAACCCGGGCAAGATTAATATCGAAGGAAAGACCGCTTGATATCAAACAGCGGTTACATTAATTTTTAATACTCCTTCTTTACCTAAAAAAGAGTAGTGTACTAGTATTACTTTATTTGAAAAGAGCAGCAAACGAGCATGCACACCTAAAATTCTATCTGAGCTCCAACGTAGATACGTTGTTACTCCTGAGTACTAAGATGGTTACCTCGCTTCAAGTGTAGCCGGCAACCACACCTCTCCAACCGAAACCTTTCCGGTCGAACAATAGTTCTCACAACTTCAGAATACATGCAATTGAGCATGCAGGCTACCTGATGATAAGTGGTCAATGTTATCCATGGACATACACGTATAGTCTAAAACACTATTGATGTCGTATGTAGATGCGTTGTTACTTTTAAGGATTAATATTGTGGCCTCGCTTCCAAGTACACTCATTTTCATTGTTTATTTTGTTTTATGTTTAAGGATAGTAACATAGAAGCATGTATGTGGTGTTAAGCAATCGCTGCGACAGCATGGAACTTCCCATACTAGCTTAAACAGAATTGAAGACCTGAGATCGTACGTAGATGCGATACTATTCTTAAGGACTAAGATACCCGTCTCGCTTGAAACTGTAGCCGGCAACCACATCTCACCAACCGAATAACAAGATTTGCTTTACGGTGGATAATAAGGGCGACGGTAGCATCTCCAAGGCCTCCACAGTCGGTATTCATCATAATAATTTAAAATTACAAAATGTAAAATTGAATACCACCACACCACCACCACATTGTCACCACATTCACCACATCGTCTGTTTCCTTGTCAATACTATTGATGGTTTCCAGCGAAGCAAATCGATTCTCGAGTTCCCGCTGGAACTTTTCGGACCTATGGTCTATTTGGAGCTGCGCCGGTCGGAGAGTAGACTTTACTAAGCAACGCCTTTCGGCTTCGAAGTCGATATTCAGAGTGCCTCGTACCAACCTGTGGTCGCTGCTGGTACTGAAACGGTTAATGACGAAGACATCTCTGAATATTTGCCTCATATCCGCTATGAAGTCTATCTCGTTCCGCGTCACGAATTTCTTTTTGAAGAACGAGTTCATCAAGAAGAGTCCCGGCATCTCGAGGAAGTTGACCAGCATTTGTCCCCTGTGATTCCTGCGCCCCAATCCATGTGGTCCATACGCGATTCGTCGCGTTCTTGTATTTACTTGTACTTTGTACTTACTACAGCTAAACGCTAGTTGGATAAAATATCGGATAAAGTCACGGGTAATAACAAGTATTATATAAATCAGCTGTACAGTTAAAACACTTAATCAAACAGATGATTTTTTATCGCCAATCCTTATCTTATTTTGACCGGAATCAGTCAAAGTCGTTAAGTCAGCCAATGAGTTCACGAGAAATGTTTTGAATGTACAATGTACGTACATGCAAAATCGTGTATTAATTGCCCTACATGTCTTATTGTGATACATAAGCGATAAAAACGATATTAATTTTTAAATCGAGCGATAGATACATTTTTTATGTGCGAAGAGTAGCAAACGAGCGTGCAAACCACCTGATGTTAAGTAGTTTCAGCCCATAGACATCCACGTACAACCACAAACACGACTGAGATCCTATCTGCGCTCGAACGCAGATCGTTGCTACTCCTGCGGACTAAGATGGTCGCCTCGCTTCAAAGTGTAGACGGCAACCGCACCTCTTCAAATGAAACACAAATATTGCTTTGTGGTGGATTATAAGGGCAATAGTTGTATCTGCCCAACCAAGTCCTTCCATTCTAACAAACTAAATAAACCAATTAAGCCCTTTCCTTTCGTTCTCCTTTTTCTCTCGGTCAACCTTAGCCAACAGGCGCTCAAAGCCGATGTACTGATTTTACACTGTACCCTTGACGCTATTAAATGTATGTAAATACCCAAAGAAAATATTTGAATTTGAATTTAAAAAACTAAATAAACCAATTATACCAACGTAGTCCGAAGAGTACCAGGAACGCATAATCGGTAAGAGGTGAATGCATAGCCTTGAAACTAACACCGCGACCTGTGACCAATAGATAAACTGAAGGAAAGTTGCACACAATACCTCTACTTTCACGCAACCTCTGATCGCCTGGTAGATTCGAACAAACACGCTTGGAGGCTCTATCTGACCGAAATCCAGAGAAATTTATGTCCTAAGGTACCTTTTGTTCTATTGTACACATAAATAAAATTATCTGGTTAGCTTGGAATATCTGATTTGTGGTTATTTACAATCGTTTATTTGGGTTGCATGTTATATGAAATATTCATGTTCAAATGAATTTATTCGGAATAATTCTAGCCTCAATCCTTGTTCCTTCAACATAATTCAAATTCATGTACATATAACATTTCATTATATTACCTTCTCTAAATATTATAAAACAAAGTCCCCGTCCCGTCTGTCTGTCTGTTCGTGATAAACTCAAAAAGTACTGGACGGATTTTCTCATAGTTTTCAACAACAGATAGAGTGATTCCTGAAAAAGGTTTCGGGTGCATAATAAGTTAAGTTTTTTTTTTAAATTGGGCGAGAAATTAAATAGTTAAATTCAATATAGTAATTCAGTCGTCGTTCGAAATAGATGTTCCTTATTGTTAGTTTTTGCAATTAGATAATGACTGAATACTTGTATGAAAGAAAAATAAGTAAAACATAAACTCTGTTACCCAAGCGAAGGTGAGACGGGTTATGTAATAATTTTATTTACACGATTAGTGGTCTCGTGTGCTCACCATCTTTCTAAAGTCGACGTGGGTAATGTTTATTTATCAAGGACTGATTTAAAAGAGTGCCGAGAGTTTTTTCTGCCGGCTTTTTTCTCCCGATCAACGTTAGCCAACAGGCGCTCAAAGTTGATGTACTAATTCTAAATTTTATGCTTGATATTAATTAAGTGTATATAGTCTTATAATGAAATAAAATATATGAATCTTGAATATTGAATGTAGAACGGTATGATGCCACGCGAGTCATCGAGAAGGCTTTTATAGCTACGTCTCTATAGCTTGACGTCCCTGCTATAATACTACATATATGATATACGTGCTATATACTGTACATAATTAAACGTTTGTATTACATTGTAGGCTAACAATCAACAGAATAGACAGATATTCTAAGAAAACGCACAATGGAGCTCTCACGGCCCGCCCGGTCCACAGACACACATACGGCATGCATTATCCAACACTTTGTTTTACATTGTATGATCGTTTTACGAGATTTGTCCCGTTGTTTATTGATGGTTTATGCCCTAATGCCTTTTGACGAGTACCGTTTGATCGGTAGCCTGCGACGTGTTGCCCACATGTTGCCCCGCTTTTGTGTGCTAGAGTTTTAGTTGTAATAGGGTTGTCAACTAAACTAAATTCATTTTAAGATTTTCATTATTGTAAATATATAAATAAAATGGTTCTGTATACAATAAATGAAAAGCATTTTCTAAGCAATATATGGGTTTTAAACTGATATTATCGCGGAATCCATACATTATGTTATATAACGCGTACTCACGATTAACGACTTTTGATTTTTATTTGCCTTAATTTTAATTGGCTTGTGGTCACCATGCAACTGGTTCGAAATATCGGCAATTAAAAATCAAAAATCGTGAGTAACCGTTATATTACATAATGAATATATGGGTTAATTTAATTTACCATGATGCCGCCGACGTGTTGTCCGTTCTGTGCGGTAGAGTTTTTGTCGTGGTAGGGTTGCCATCTAAAATAAAAAAAGACAGATCCACTACACAATATATGTATATACAAAGAAATGCAACGCAATATAGGCAACGCAGATAGGTTTATGTAAATTAGTATGATTCCAACCCAATTTATGAAAAAATATCACGTAATAAATAAATGGAATATTCGAAACATATGTAATATATGTAAATTTAATTATATTTCTTTCATATAGAAAATCGTTGGAATATTTGTTTTTTTATTTGCCGACTATTTTTTACTCCGTGAGCCGATTTTAATGATTATTTCTCTTGTTACAGGTTTCAAACAGGATGATCGACTGATTTAAGTGATAACACAACAGATCAGAGTGAATATTAGTCTAGTGCATAAGTCGTTACTTAGTGTTTAAAAGTGTTGCTGTAGTGTTTATGATGGAGTTCAAGGCTCACGCTCTCGCATCTGTTTTGTTTTTGATTATTGGTAAGTGCTTCAATATATTTCAAATTCTAATTCAAATTTATATATTCTTTAACCCTTCCCCTGCGGAGTACAACGGAGTACGGACGGAGTACGCTTGCGGCTTGTACACACCTGTGTTGGTCAAATCTGCATGGCTTACGCGCAAACAATAATGCTTTGTTTACGTCGACGCTACAAGACTGGTAGCGGACATTACGTCCGAGTATTTGTACATGATACACAGATGCTAAAAAACAATATTTCAGTGAATTTTTGGCGCAACTTCAGTCTAGAGAAATAAGTTCCAGTTTAGTGCCTCTCACAACACTGACTCGGTCTAATATGTGAGGGTGCCAGACAAAGTGCTAACTAGAATATATTTATATACACTTAACGAATGTCAAAAGTACAATGTAAAATCTGTTCATGGGCTTTATATCATCGCTCTGATGGCTAATGTTGACCGGGAGAAAAGCCGACGAAATAAACTCTTGATACTTTTATCAATTTGTCACTGATAACATACACATTACACAGTATAACTTTAGAAATACAGTGAGCACACGAGACAGGTAATCGTATGTCAGAATCTCTCCACTATTACTGCAGTTAATATATATAAGTATTACATGGGAAATAGAAATAGCAATTTCCTTTCCATATTCGTAAGATAGAGTATAGTTTGCATAACATCTGATGTTAAGTAGTCGCTGCAAACGTTAAACCTCCTCATCAATCTCAAAGCTTAAATCCTATCCGAAGTTATACGTCGATGCGATCGTACGTTATTGAGATCGTACGTAGATGTATTGCTACTCCTGAGGACTAAGATGTTCCCCGCTTGTAAGTGTAACCGGCAACCGCACCGCTCCAACTGAAACAAACCACTGATCAAACAAGCCGATCCTGTAGCCCATATCTACATCCAATCTCAAACAAGACTAAAGTCCTGCCAGACGTCGTGTACAGATGTATGTATGTATGTTTTTTTTTTATGTGAGAAGAGTAGCAAACTAGCATGCAACCACCTGATGTTAACTAGTCGCAGCCCATAGGTATTCACGTACGACCATAAACACGCCCAAAATTCGATATGAGCTGCAACATAGATACGTTGCTACTCCTGAGGCCTAAGATGGTCGCCTCGCTTTAAAGTGTAGACGGCAACCGCACCTCCACTCCCACCTTTAGTACCTACTCCTTACTCAAGAAATGCTCTACCGCGGGATATGAGGGTGACGGTGGTACCTCTCCGATCAAACTAAAGTTCTGTCTTCTATCTAAATTTACTTCCATATTCCAAAAAGGCTAATGAAATGGAGATATATTTAAGACCAACATCTTAAACACAGCTAACGGTATCTCGTTACTAGGAGGTACCGGCTAAACTAGAATTTACTCGTCTAATTACGTCAGATGGATATTTTGTAACCCGTTTCACTATCGTGACGACTGGAAACATTTATTAAATTGCTAGCTTTTCTTGCGGCTCCGCTCGCGCAGAAATCGATATTACGATACATTAAAATAAATCAGGCTCCTCTATTTTTTCACTAAATGTATATGGGTAAAACTCAATATCACAATGTATTCCCATAAATCATGCAGCTCTATTTTTACCCTTCATGTCTATGAGTAATAGTTGATATTACAATACATCCCAATAAATCATGCAGCTCTTTTTTACCCTACAAGTATATAGGTAATATGTGCAACTCTATTTTTACCCTACATGTATATACCAGGGTGGACCGCATGCTAGGTGTTCAGTCAGTACCGTCAGTATAGGGGGCTGTCTCGAAGGTGGATCCTACGAGGCCGAAAGCCGGAAATGTCGGAGGCAGACCGTCGGGGCCCTACGTTGCTGGCGGAGTCGCAGAAATGTGCGAAAGTGTCCCCGTGTCTCCACCCTGCCGTGGGGCGGTAGAAGACCCGTCAGATTGTTAGTAGGTTGAAGCCCGACATAATCTTTCTTCAGCCTTGTGGGGAAAGTTCTCTTCGCGACTTTCATGTTGATAAAAATCCTATATGTATATATTTCTCATATATCTTCCATGTACAGAATAATGAACAGATATAATTTTACTATGTCTATAATTGAAACAAACCAAAGTAATAAATCATGCAAATCACATTTTTATCCTTTTATACATGGATTTGCTTATAGTAAATATAGGGTAAAAATACATATGCATATTTTATTACAATATACTGTAATGTTGCCGCGGGATGATTTCATATTTAGAATTTATTTTAAAACAATCCTTTAGTAAATAATGTGTATGTGGCATTAAAACAAACGGTATAAATAAACGGCGACCCCAATTGGATGCACTCATGATTCATATGCAAGGCCTTTGTTATCTCAAAAATCCCAATTAACGACGGTACTGCCAATATTTACTTTCACCCTTAATGTGCTGTTGGCGAATGGAGAACGATATAATGGATGGCGACCACTGACCTACAAACAGCGGAGATACCTCAGGGATATAATTAAAATGTTTAAATTTTAATTTTTCGATTCAGCACCTCTTCTCCAAAACGCCTTGCGGTAGTTTAACGACGTTCAAAAGGAATTCTGCAAATAATCTACTTTGAAAAAATATATGATTTTGACTATTTTGTAAGGACTTGGATATTTCTAGTTGTCCAAAAAGGGTCCCGCCACCAGGACTTACGTGCTGAGGAGGAACAGGACATGGTTTTAGTCTGTACTGACATAGTGCGACGGCCCACCCCGGACGGAGGGAATCTGTTGAGGATTTCCACATCCTTAACAAAAAATGATCATTATTTTGGACAAAATTATTATTTATTTTCTTAATGACATTCTCACATAGTCCTGATAATTGTATACCACATTTATTGTCACCACGGGAGACTATGAATAAAGATAAAAAATTGACGTAACGACTTCTTGAAGTAATATGGGAGGAAAGACTAAAGGCAAAGGCAGAGGCAAGACTCAAGACAAGGAAAGACTAAAGGAAGGACATAATATGTATATGATAATAATACCAGGTATCAGTCAAGCTTGTATTAGCAACTAAAGTACAAGCACTTATTCAATTTAAGTGACGCCATCAACAAGAGGCCTATGCCCAGCAGCGTAAAGGCTGATGGATGGACGATGTATGAACCATTTATATTGGTAAATAAATAAACAAACTTGATAAAAACTAAGTTTTATAACAATTTAAAAGGATAAAATAAATCTATAAATATTATGACTGACAAACTCAGAGATCAACGCATAGCCGACAGTGTTAAACCTAGAATTCTGAAAATTAGCACATATAGCTTGTCCGGGAGAATACAATGTCCGGGAGTATCATGTCAAAATTTGGCACTAACTGAATTGATGATACAGTTCGACTAAAAAAAGTACGTTAAAAACTTTAATCGCTTCTCTTGAAAAAGTACGTTTTTAGAGTTAATACATTGTTCTTCGGACAAGCGATATGTTCGAAGGACGGACAACCGACGGGGCAGGAAGGCCCTCGAGTGGCGACCACTCTAGGCATAAGGTGCTCAGGGCGTCCCCGACCAGGTGGCCCGAAGACCTGGCCACAGAACCGGTTAGAGTGGCGGCACCTGGAGAGGTGCATGTCCAGCAGTGGACTCGTAAAGACACCTATACAGATCGACAGGTGAGGTACATCACATACTTCAGATTCTTCAGACTGAAATTTACTTGTGATCCGGTAAAAAGGTGGTTGCTGGGTCTTAAGAGTTAGTTAGTTCTTAGGAGTTTACACGTCTGTGATCGATTTGAAGTAGAACTTGTTTTTTACTACATTAGTAGAAATGAGTCTAGCGACCACTTGACTTTAAGAGCTCGCTGCAGCCCATGGACATTTAATTGTAACTTCAAAAAGGACTGAAGTCATGACGTCACATGCAGGAGAGAACGATTACGTTTCCAGATCTAATGATCCACCCTTTATTTTTGTGTTCCGATTAAGCAGCGAAGTCTCTGGTTTTACTTACAAGCATGGCTATCTTAGTTATCATCAACGCATAATTAGAAAGATTATGTTATCAAGACTGCAAGAGAGATTAATCCTCATGAGTAGCAATACTACTTAATAATAATTTACGACTTCAGAAAGGAATTCAGTCGTTGTATCTCCATTCAGTTATAAGTATCCATATAATTAAAAACGATTATTAACATCGGTCTGTAAGCTCTGTTCATGCTCGTTTGCTACATACAAAATGATGGAAAGGGAATCAAATTGCTTAGACGAAGGTAATTTAAAATAGATACTTACAATTATGTATACCTAAAATTTTATCACTAAATTAAAAAATGTTATGCGTATTACTGCCCTTGGGAAATAATAATGTACTATAACAAGGGCGCAGCAACATCAATAACAAGCATTACCTTGCTTCCCCTATGCTGAAAAACCCATCAGACAATAGCAATTGTAACCGCATTATTAGCATAACATGCATGTTGACATCGATCAGGGAATTCGAGCCCATCGCACATTATCATAATTGAAGTTGTTTCCTTTTTGATCGTGTTTTACCACTTACGTGTAACGAGAAACGAATCCAATTTTGAATTGGGTAATTCAAAGAAAGTAATTTTTTGTTTTTGTTTTGTTCTTGATCCTGTTTTAAGACTAACGTATAACAAGAATAGAGTTTAACATTGCATTAGTTAGTTAATATTTTTTGTTCTTTTGTATTTTGTTTTTGCAAAGAAAATATTTTTTTATTGTTTTTCTTTTGATCTTCTTTTATCACTTGCATGGAACGAGGATACAATTCGAATTTGAAATGAATAATATGAATAAAATCTTTATTTTTTAGTTTTGGGATGTTTGTTGCCCCTTTAGTGTACTAAGAATAGAATCCAATCTTGAATTGGGTAATTCAAAGAAAAAAGTTTTTTTTTTTAATTTTGGTGTTGTTAAACCACTTACGCTTAACGAGAATAAATTTCAACATAGAATTAGGTTATACAAAGATAAACATTTTTTTGTAGTATTGTTTTGCCACTCACGTGTCTTGTCACATGGATGTAGTCCAACTTAGAATTTTACACTATGTTAATTATTTTTCAGTAATAATTTACTTATGTAGCTAAAGCGCTTTGCACTAAGCCTTGTCGAGAAGCTTAGTCACTCAACTCAAAATTAGATCGATTGATTTAGCTATTAATAGGAATAAAGTTTGCCAGCAACTGTTAAAAAACAAAGTAATAGCTTATAATCTTTATTACCGCATTTCAACATATATTATATTGTTTAGTTAAGTATAAACAATGCATAGAAAACTTTGGTATCGACGATTGACCAATTCGAATCGATTCTCACGATTCAATAATACATGTGGCTCCATCTTTTATAAAATATACGAATGTTGTTCAATCAAATCTAAACAAACTTTATATCCAAACCCTGATAATCCTGAAAAACAAACAAGCAAAACTGCCAAACGGAATTCTGGATCTTACAAAACATCGCTAGCATTCGTTAAAATGGGACCTCATTTCTTCAAAACCAATATACCATTGCAATATCAATAATCAATTGGTGCATTCTTGGCGGCCGTTCAAGTCTATTACGCTGGTTGTACTCTAAGCGCGGATTCAAATGTATTGTGACTCCTTTGTTGGCTGCATCTGGGTTGGATTTATTCTCTTGTACTCGACTGACGTATGGATCGTGTGTATTTGTGTGTATTGTTGCAATTTCAGCAAGGTTTCGGGAGTTATAACGAGTTCTTTCATCTTTTGTAAACCCCAACGGTGTAACTTCGGAATTTGATTTTAATTAAGATTGTGAATGTAGTATTCATTATAGGTTTTTTAATTCAAATATCGGGTAGCATTTCCATGTAGCTATCCAGTTCACCAGATAATCGATATGATCATCTGATGATGAGTTAATCGATATGATCATCTGATGATGAGTTAATCGATATGATCATCTGAT
>DWON01009197.1:0-11577 GCA_018251015.1 Phocides pigmalion okeechobee | reverse complement strand
TATTTGAGATTGGACGTGGTTGTCCATGAGCTGCAGTGACCACTTAACATCAAGTGGCCTGCATGCCCGTTTCTTACGCTTTCACAATAAAAAAAAAAAGATTCACGCCATTCAGTGGAATCAGCACTCGCTTCTGATTATTCGTGCATATTAGTAATGAACTATCACTAATGGTAACCTTACGTATGTCTGGGAGGAAACTTGTATATCTAAGAGTTCTCTATAAAGTTATTTAATGTATGTGATGCCTTTTAATCCATACTTGGCCAGTTTAATGGAATATGGTTTTAAGTCTTCCTAAGTAAGAGGAAACGCCGTACTTAGCAGAAATAGAATAAATGGTTGATGATGCGCCATAAAACTACTGTTTTGTATAAGGTGAGAGAGCTTCGCTTCCAAATGAGGCGACCATTTTCTCAGTACTAGGAAAACATCTACATACCTCACTTAGGAATACTGTTCTGAGTGAGGATGTTTGTTGATGACCATGGGCTGCTTGGGTAAAGAGGTCACTTACATGCTCGTCTGCTACTATTCTCATATAAAATCGAGGTCGTAAAATCAGCCATTTATTTAACGTGAACCCTTGTACGTAACCATTGAAACGATCTCAAACGATCGACCCTCCCCCCTCACCTGCCGCCCGCGTTGCGTCATAGTCCGCACTCAACGTATCAAATCCCGAAATCGCGATGGCGAAAAGTACCCGATCCGGATTTGCCTAACGTATAAAAGAATCTATCAAATTATTTGATTCTTTAGCTTTCCAGTGATGTAATTAAATGTTTGATGTAAATAATAGACATGTAACTAATAACACTAAACGATATTCCTTTATTGTGTTATTTTCGGGTTTTTTTGATTTGCCCTCTACTGCAGTAAATTTAAATACATATTTTCGTACAAAACTTAAACAAAAGCCAAAATCCTCTACACTAACCATGATATAAGTTTTCTGGCTCGTGAAACCACGTTCAAATTGGATTAAATTAAGCAATATCATGTTACATGTCACTCAAAGCAAGGAAATGTCTTCATTGAAGTCAATTTACTTTATTATTAATGTTTTTGACGGCGACGACTTTCTGAATATTTTTCTCATTTCTTGTACTGTTTATCATATGAACACATAGCTTCTATAAATCAGAAATCGAAATAAAAATCAAAATATTTCAATTCAAAACACTTTACAGAACTCTTCCTGAACGCCAATAAACTACCACCGACTCGTGAGGTGTTTCGTTTTTAACCAGACGCGGAGAAAGAAACTCCAAATACATATCTTTTTTTTTCTTTGAACATCTTCACTTACAAATAATATCTTATATTAATAGAGCAAGGGGAGCTAGAGTCGCATCAGATCATATGAGTTTCTCATTTAAGTAATCATTGGTTTTATAATTTGCCTTTTTACACAATGTTTCTTTAATAACCGATTTAAACTTATTTTCTGATAGATTTGTGATATGATCTGGTATTTTATTGTAGTTGCGAATATAGTTTGCCGCGAATGATTTAGTTTTATATTATGATTAAACTTCGTAACTGGTACATTTGTAATATGATCTGGTAATAAATTTAAATTTAACAAAACAATCTTGTAATTTGCAGTTGATCCTTGGTACTGGGCTGTCAGGAGTGTTGACATGCGTCGTGTACGCCAAGCTAACGAGACCAGAGAAACTATCGCGGGATGGTGTCGGCTTCAGTAAGAAAGCTGTTGTAAGTTACATATAGCCTCAAAGACTAATAAGTAATAGAGTCATTAATGGTAAGTTCGTCGATGTGAGTGGTCACACATTAACTGAGGCATGGGCGTTCGAAGAGCCGGGGAAGCTTCCCCGAGATGTGCCTGATTAAGGTATTATGCTAAAAAAACACCTGTAGCGGTCGTTTCAAGATTCCGGTCTCTACAAACACAGAAAGAGGCTATCGAGGTTACCTTTAGTGGGTGTAAATCCCACATTACCTGGAATGTAGATACGTTGCTACTCCTGAGGACTAAGTTAAAGTGTAGCCGGCTGCCGCACTTCTCCAACGGAAACACAAGTAATGCTTTACGGCGGATTGTGAGGGCGGCGATGATATTTCCCCGGTCGAACTATAGTTCTTTCACCTTTAAAAATGTATCAGTCTGATTCAGAGCGGATTTCTGAGTTCTGAATCCAGCTTACCCGCTATTCATATCAAGTCGTGTGTCCACCTGGTTGGGGGACGTTAATCTTTCATATATATATAATTTAAAAAATGTTTAACGTTAATATTTTCTGCGTTTCAGATTAGTATGCGGGACGGCCGCCTCTGTTTAATGATTCGAGTTTGGGATCTCAATTACGACCACATCATCAGCTCGGAGTTCACTGCACACTTCATAAATACTCACAGGTTTCTTCTTACCTACCTACAAGCCTTTATGTAAACTACTGTTAAACATAAAAATACAACTGAATTGAGAGTTTATTTGAAGTTGAAAAATGATTCGAAATTTCAGGATGAGAGTTAGAGATCTTAATTTTACCAACTGTTCAAAGGTTCAGAGTTATCATGAAGCTTGAGCGTTAGCTGCAGTCCCATAGATGGGATAAGCAGCGGTGACCACCCTCGCATATCTGCCGCCACAACTGCTAACTTTCACGAGGCTTCATGATATACCTTTCTGAAACATTCACGAGTTATCGCCCAAGGAGAAATTGACTAAATTAGCACTTCGTAAACTAACTTTAGTTAATAAAGAATCCATTGTCAACTTTCCAGAACAAAAGAAGGAGAGGTGATCCGTTACTTCGCTCGTAATCTCGCGTTGCAGCAGAAACAGTTCCTTCTATGGCCTGTGACCCTGGTACACGAAATTGACGTCACAAGCCCTCTATACAAGTACACTCCGCAAGATGTCGCCAGCAATAGGTTGGTAGAAATTTTCGTTTTTTTTTTACCGTATATCAAAAACGATCATAAATACAAGGGTTTCAAAAATGGGCTGCTACAACTTGGCTCAAGTAATCTAATACCACATAAAGCTTGATTTATAATAGGTAGCAAAAATTACAGTTCGACCGGGAAGATACCATTACAGCCCTCATAATCCGCCATGAACAATTCTTGTGTTTCTGTTTGATAAGTATCGTTCCCGGCTACACGTGTTAGCGAACCGACGATCTTAGTGATCAGGAGTAGCAATTCATCTACGTATGAACGTATAGAAACGCTGGGACTAAAGAGACCGATTGGTTGAAATCAAATCAAATCAAGACATTTATTTACGCGAATACGGATAAAATTCTTATTATTCAAACTTTTTGTATAGAGATAGGTTAGGTTAGTAACTAGTTAGTATTCCGCCTTAACGAGCATGCAAAATGTAACTATAACATATCAATAACGTTGAGGTCGTATGTGGAAGTCTACCAGGTACAGCGACTACTTAACATCAGATGGCCTGCGTATTTCTCCGTCACCGCAGTTTCGCTGTGACCGAGAGCCATGCAACTGGTTCGAAATATCAGCAATCAAAAGTCAAAATCATTAATTGTGAGTACCCGGTACATAGTAAAATGAAAGTAACTTTCATTTTCTTTCATTTGCTTATTCCAGTTATGAAATCACAGTAAGTCTGAAAGGCGCTTCAGCATCCATGGGGACCTTCACGCAAAGCCAGAGCTCGTACATGCCGCGCGAGGTGTTGTGGGGACACCGTTTCCCACCGGTGGTCAAGTGAGTGGATTCTTTGGTATTAAACTACTAAGGCGCAATCAAACTCAAAGGTAAATAGCATTCATTAAAGGGTGGTTCTTTAGAGCTATTATTGGAAGTTAAAGAAAAATTTACCACCGCTTCGGAAAATGGTTCGATAGGGAGAGAGAGCCGACGAAACAAACTTATTTTATAATAAACCTATGTATAAACTTCTAATATAAACCATGTAAGATCTACTTCAGGTAAAACGTCTATTTGGTATTGAGTTCATTACAGATATTAATTTACAATAAAGATATCCTATCCCAGATACTTCATGCTTGCATGCCACGTTATTCTGTATTTCTCAAACAATAATCTTAATCAAAATGAAACTCTATCAAAAATTATTGACGTTATAAGGTCTCAAGAAATTGGATTATGAATAGACTATACAATCTTTCGTTCTTTTATTGTTATTTTGTAAATCGACTATTGTAAATTGTATATTGTAAATTGACGACTTTGTTTTGATAAGATAATTTTAATTTGATGGTTTTAAAAGTTGGTGGCAAGACACCTGGTTCTGATTTAACATACATCTACTTACGAAAATGGCTTCTGTAATATATGTAAAACAACAAGATGTTATGCCATTTTTCCAGATACGACACCCACAAACAGAAATACGTCATAGATCATTCGAAGCTAAACGTAACGGAACCTGTTGACACCCCATACAATAGTGCCAGTGAATTACACAGGTGAGATATCTATATACTCGTATGTATGTATATGTCGTAATCCGCAAATCTTCAAATCCGCCGTAATGTATTACTTGTGTTTCGGTTGGAGTTGTGTGGTTGCCGGCTACACCTTGAAGCGAGGCGACCAGCTTAGTCCTCAGGAGTAGCAACATCTACGTTGAACCTCAGATAAAATTTCGGTCGTGTTTATGTTAGTACTGCGACTTCTTAACATCAGGTGGTTTACATGCTCGTTTTCTACTCTTCTCACATAAAAAAAGGATACGAGAATCCAAGTCATTAAAAAAGTAAGTAGGTAAAACGCAGTCTTGTCTATGACATGTGTTTTGGCGGGAAATAATGTTTTGAATTGACGCGTGAGGACAGTCCTGTTTGGAAGTATTGGAGTGAGCTTATCTTAATTTCCGTTAATTAGTTTATGATTGTATGTTATGACATTATTATTGTTACAGTTAGAAAATAATTCCTTTTCCAAAATGATGGCGATAGTCAAGTATATTCAAATTTATCATCAACATAGGTGGTTTGAAAACATACAACTGAAACGAGGCTTGGATTCCGAAATAAAACTTCATTTCAATACTCTGGTTCATCGCTGGCAGTGGGATCAATTTTGTAGGCAGCTCGTTTCGCCTACCGTCGACGAAGTGGCTCGGTGCATCCAAGCGTGTTGGAAAAAGATTAAATCTTGGAGATGGACATAGGACATCCATAGCCAAGATTTATTTTGTTTTAAGTTTTTTATCTCTATTAGCGAAGATATTTTTTTAAGGTATTTAATAGGGGATGCGCTACGGGAAAATGATTCTTCGGTTTCAAAAAAAGTTAGGGATATATGTAAATAGGTTTGTTTTGTATTTGATTATTTGACATAGCGTAAATGAACACCAAGTAATAAAATTTGGAATTTACACGCCTAAGGACGAAAAAATCGTAATATCGACATTTTCGCCGGCAAAGTTAAGGAAGAATTAATAAAAAAGTAAATTAATTAATATAATTTATGTTGTAGCTCCCGTTCACCAAGCACTTCCCAGGAGCAATCATCCCAGGACACCTGCCCGGGAACACCTGGCAGTTTCAGCGAGAGAGTATCCACTTTCCATTTGGAAAGAACCTCTTCCTTCAAACGTAAAGACAGGAAATTATGAATGATGTGGAAATCATAAGCCTTTTGTTATGTACTAGCTTTTACCCGCAGCTTAGCTCGCGTTGAAGCCTTTAAATAAATATCGAAGGTCATTGCAGTGAGTCATAACTAAAACAATAAATTAGGTACCAGCTTAACCTCAAAAATTGACAGTTTTAATATTGCTTATAAGTGACAGAATAAAATAACGTGAAATATACAAAAATTCAAAATAGCTGAAGCTATAGTCAATAATACATTAATTTGAAGGCTTTGAAGATGTTAGATTTTCAAATTTTTTGACAAACAATAATGTTTGCCAATAATTTTTTTTAATAAAAATTTCACAATCATCGATTGAGTAGTTTTGGCATGAACGCGTAACAAACAAACTTACATTCACATTTATAAAATTAGTAGGGACTGTTTTTAAGGTTAAATGTGTACAAGACCGGGGAGGTACCACTGCTGTACCTATTTCTAGTATGAAGTAATTTTGGGTTTCGGTAGAAAGTGGTATAACATGTGTAACGCACAAAACACTCACTACTTGATTTGGTAAAATTATGGACAATAAATACCGGCGTTTCTAATATTTCTGTTTTAATATAAAGAGAATAATAATTAATACTGCGCAGAATATGGAATTACGACTAACAATAACATAGGAATTGATGCGCTATTGTTTTTTCAGTTACCTTTTTTGGTTCTAATTTGAATTTGAATTTGAATTTGAATTAAGTGAAATGTTTATATTTCTTTGGGAACAAATAAATGTGTTTGATTAGATGTTTTTTTCAAAAAAATACCATTAAATCAAACATCTCTTTGTTTAAGATTAAGATTTTATGTTTCGCGTTAAAGTTTTGCGTTTTGATAACTTTCGATTTTAATGTTACAAAGCTTATGTCTCCTCTCACCCCCTGTTACATAATGTAGGAATGAAAGGAAGGATCCTTTACCACCAACCTTAACCTAAATTAAAGGGCATTAATTAACTACATTTCAGCGATTTTTCGACACTTGCTGAAATGTGAAGAGATTTGTGTAATCTCCCACCCACTTCCCCTCCAATTAAACTTGAGATTTTTGACAAATAACTTAAACTGTCCTTGATTGCCTTGGTTCTTAACGTGTGACGTAATTTCTAGGTGACCTGTAATAGGATAATAAAAAATATAACATTGACGAAAATGCTGGTATGATTGCAAAGGCCATATGTAATATGATGGAATGGAATATAATGGAATTTAATGTATATGGAATATATCAGGTTTGTAAAATAGAATAAAATTCATTATGTATGTTATTTTTTTGATGTTGTTTAATAAATTTGAAATATGAAAATGTTTTTCATTTCTATCCCAAATATCACTCCATTTCTCCAATCAATTCTTATTCTTTTTAATAATACCTAAAGGATCTTCAGTCTGTCTGTGGCTATGTTACTTGGCAACGCAATGTGTGTGTGTGAAATAAATAGTTAATATTCATGTTTAGGACTACACTGCTCTCTAAATATCGATATTGGATTGGTATTTCGATTACATACAGGATAAAACCTAGGAATAATCAACAATAATTTAGTTACATCGATTAAATACTAAGGTATAGCGTATCTTTATGATCTATGTAACGAGCTACAATTTATCTTTGTAATAAGCTTCTTTATAACTCAATTGTAGGACAACTTAATATAGCTAATTTATATAATTATATCCATAAAATAGGAGCAAATATGAGACGAGCAGAGCAGGGTTCAGGCTACAGGATTTTTCAAAGATACGTCTTACACCAACTTATATACGAAATTATGGCGAATATACTTAAATTTTCAACTACTCTTGCATGTGAATATTTCTAACCAAATAGATATGAAACAAAACTAATACCTGAGGTTGATCACGTATACACTGTTCACGTGAGAAAGATGATAGAATGTCTCGGAAATGTGAAATTAACTTAATATACAATGCTTCTGGCTGGAAACAGATATATGGAAGTAGTGCTCTCACAGGCAAATGTTAAAGCACCATTAATTTTGTTAAAACTACAAAAATTTTTTTGGAAGGTACTCAAAAATTCAAAATCAGAAAAATACACTTTAAAAATTTTTCATAACAAAATATACATACACTATAAGTGAAAGGTCTACGGCTATGTGGCTTATGTCCAGCAGTGGACGTCGAAATGCTGAGATGATGATGACGGTTATGATAGGTGAAATATCTATATTTCTAACGATGAAGTCCCCCCGCTACTCTCCTGATCCGTCGTGACGCAATTGTTGCGGAAAATGTTTCTTACGATCATTTTAGTTGTCAGAAATATTGTCGCATCTACGTATGACCTTGTTTCTATATAACATAAGTAGCAAGCGAGCACACAGTGCGCCTGACTGTAAGTGGTCACTGCCTGTTTGAAGTCAAACACGCATGCGTTGCTACTCCTAAGAATGATGTGGTCGCTTCGCTTGAGGTCGGTCTTTTTGAGATTTGGACGTGGATGTCCATGGGCTACAGAGACCATTTAATGTCATCTGATGCGACACACGCTCGTTCTACTCTTTTAGCATAAAAACATCGATCACATATACTTTGTAATACCTAAGAACTACTTGTAACGACGTGCTACAAGATGTCATTATTTAACAGCCAGAACTAGCGCCTAGACAAAGCCACTCTATTCCACCGCCAGCCTGCCATACCGGAAGAGATACGTACCCTATGTAAGGCAACAGAGCCATTGAAATGCATATCATTTGTCGCAAGTAAACTGTAAAGTGAAACTTCTTGAATTATATATTAAAGTTTATGTTTGGAGTATAATTACTTTCCAGCTGTATATACTTCTCAATGGTTCTCAATTTTGTGTACCTGGAAAACACACCTGTGTATTATAAGGCTCAAAATGGTACCTTAAGCTTATGAAATCCTAAGTAAATCTTATACATCTGTATAGGACCACCATATTATAGTGCGGTAGGATATTTTTACCACCAAGAAGTAGAACAATTTGAAGGTTAGCAAAGAAGTAAATGTCATTTACACCTAGATCTAGGCCACACCTCGGATCAAAACAACTATAAATATATTTATGCCTTATCTTTTGTAGGATAAAGGAGTGAACGCTATCTTGACTCGTCTAAGATAAGTCGATTTAGTTGTACAGAATGATTCGTCAGACACACACATAATGGCAATGAACTAAAATTTATATAAATGCGACTTTAATCTTTAAATCAATAACCATAAAGATAAAATTTGTGTACAATATGCGAGTGATCTAGCCGATGTAATTATTATAATTGATGAGATAGAACTAGGTATTCATTAATGAGAATCTTCGAGTGTTTCCGATAGGAAATAGTTTGACCATCATAAAAAAATTAAGCTGGAATTAACGCAAGTACTTAAAATCACGATAGTATTATCAATATGTGTAGTGGAAATCACTAGTGTTTATAAGACTGTAAGTCAGTGTCATTTTAAGAGACTTAAATCGACGCAAATTTCAAAATGGATTTCGAAGGCGAAAGGAGAGGCAGCAAGAATCGAGCATTAGAAAGATCTTGTAGTTACTCGGCTGCTATCGGCAATGGTTCGGGACGATCATCCATTGAAATCCCAGCGATGGTCAATACAGAAGTTTACACGAATGAAGAAATAAAGAAGCATTTCAGGATTTCTCAAAGCTACGTGGAGGGTAAGGAAATATTGTTCCCATTGATGGCAACTAATTACGATACGAAAGAAACCATACCATCTGTCGTAGAAGGAGGGCTCAGCTCTAAGTACTCCAGTGAAGATGAGACTACCGATGATGGACTGATAATGACTATAGATGTGGAAACAGACAGTCCAAAGACGTCAGAAACACGGCAAATATCTGAAGCCACCACGCGGCATATGGTCAGCTCTAGTGATACTAATGATGTGTATGACAGAATAGAGTTAATTGAAAGTGCTTATGATACTACAAACTCACCAAGTACAAATTTTACAAATTATTCAAAAAGGAAAAAGAGAACTAATAGACGAAAGTAAGTTTTTCTATTTTTAAATTATCGATGTCATGATCTTACTCACAGCTGGGTATCGGGTTCAAAATAAGGTTTAATACATAGTCTACTTGCCTGAGAAAGTGCGGATTAGTAGATTTCGCCCTTAAGAGAAAAGGATGAAAGCATTCTGATTTCCTGTTGAAGTTTTTTTTAACCTTAAAACAACAACAACTTAAAGTTTTGACTGGTGGTAGAAGTATAGTTCGACCAGGGATCATAATAATGCGCTGTGAAGCAGCAATGTGTTTCAGTAGGAGAGGTGTTATTGACACAATTAAGAGCCAAGCGCTCATCTCATTTCTCCGACTTCGGTCGTGTACGAGGTTGTTGTCGATCAGATGGCATGCAAGGCCGTATTAACATATAACATAAGGGTAATTAAGGGTGGTAACCCCTTCTCACATAAAACGATGATATTTAATTTCTGGTACGTAAATAAATGAAAAATAAGAGGTTACATTCGAGTGCGTACTTAATAACTATGAAAAAACAGAGGTGCCATATAATATATCACTGCTGTATCTTTGACTATTGGTAGATAATACACTTATTCCTATTGAAAATAAGTAACTGAAATCAAATCAAATAACAAAAAATACAAAATTCTAAATTAATTCAATCGGTCCTAACAGAAGTTTTTTGCGTCAATATGATTCATAAAAGTAACAATTCATTGAGTGTATATAATCTTAAATTGACATAATAAGATGTAGAGCCAAATGGTTTTAATGGATTTGAAAAAAGGAAATTGACAATACAGTTGTATTAAGTTATATGTACATTACTTCCCTACATAACTTCGATTTATTTGTTTGGGAAGATATACTTCTCGTTAGACCGTTCTGAAATTTGAAGAAAAAGAGGCACTTCTAAGGCGTGAAGATTAGATTAAATGAAAATAAATTCATTAAGTAAGGCGTTACTTAAACAAATAAAAGTATATTTGAAGGAAATTAGCATTAATAAGGGTGACAAAAGAGGAGAGGCAATTTCCTTAAAGACATTTTTAAGTAAAAAATGTTTGATATCTATTTTAGTTATTTTTTTAAGGGAGGATAAAGTGACATCCTTCTTTACTTATTTTCAACAGATAAAGTGTCATTATCGGAAATTTGGATAAGATAGCAGCAAATACTTCATGTTTCGCTTCTTTCGCATTAAACTTTACGCTATCTTGAGTGTACCTGTTTGCTTACTAACACAAAATGTCACTTGGTACATCGTTTTATACAATTTTGATTTGATTTTTTTTTTATTAACAATGTTTTCTTTTATATTTTTCTGTAATATTATTTGAACAGACTAACATTTTATTCATTATTCAATATTAGTTCATGGGACCCAGAAATGGAAATAAAATGGTTGTATCTCACTTCAACATAGGGAAACTTGAAATATATTGCACTTATGCGTATAAATATGAGTACATTATCGCAAAACATATAGCAAAAAATATAAAGTGAAGCAAAGACTGTGTGGTTGGTAGTAGGATGGGTAACCGCTGAAGGCAAAAAAATGTTTGCGTATATACACTGTTCAGAGGGCACTTTAAACAGTTTATATCACCAAAATAGATAATTTCGTTGATAAATATAGCCGGCAACCACACATCTCTACACATACTAAAACGAGAATGAAGTTTTGCAAGAATGTAGAACTACAGTTCAACCGAGGAGGTACCACCTGATAATCTGCCGTTAAGCAGTACTTGTGTTTTGGATGGAGTTAGCAGGCTTCACTTACAAGCGAGACAACTGTTTAAGTTCATAAGAGTAGCAATATATCTATGCACGACGTCAGGTAGGACGATAGTTCCTTGTGACCTTGGTGGATGTTCGTGGGTCGTAGATATTATTAAACATTAAGAGGTACACATTATTGGAGGCGATCATCTTAGTCCTCAAGAGTAGGAACGCATCCGCGTCCATTCTTAAATAGAACTTCTG
>DWON01009196.1:0-11577 GCA_018251015.1 Phocides pigmalion okeechobee | reverse complement strand
AGTCCTCAAGAGTAGGAACGCATCCGCGTCCATCCTTAAATAGAACTTCTGTTCTGTTTGAGATTAGACGTGGTTGTTCATGGGCTGCAGTGACCATTTAACACCAGGTGACCTGCATGCTCGTTTCTTACTGTTTCGCCATAAAAAAAATAAAGTCTATACTCAATCTACAAAGTCAAATTTTAAACCAAAACAATCTTCCATCTTGTCGTAAAGTATTCTCTACCCACTTTCTAGGCTTGCACTAGCACTGCGACTCAGCTGTAGTGAATACTTTAAGTGAATATTAGCGACCCGGCTCAGCTTCGCTCGGGTAATATAGTTTATATTTACTTACATTATTTTTCTTTCACATGCATCCAGTCGTTACCTAGATGCAAAAATATCAATTAGAAACATCTATTTCGAACGAGGACTGAATTACTATATTGAATTTTACTATTTTATTTCTTCACCAATTTACAAAACAAATAAGTTATTATGCACCGAAACCTTTTTTAGGAATCACTCTACCTGTTGTTGAAAACTGTGAGAAAATCCGTCCAGTAATTTTTGAGTTTATCACGAACAGACAGACGCGATGGGAGACTTTGTTTTATAATTTTTAGAGATAATCAAAATGGTGTTATTTACACGGAAAATGTTTACCGCAAATGAGGGCAATGTCTTTGCGGCAATGCCTATTTTTATTTATGACGTGTAAGTTGCAAATGAGCATTCTGCCACGAAGTAAATAGTACTTTAGTCTTGTTTCAGGTCGTTATATAGATTGCGATTTGACAAATAAATTACAACAGTTTTTCGTTCCTTTTTAATAAATTGTGTGTATGTATTTTAATCTCGAATATAATAATAGGTTTTGATTTTCCTTTTATATTTTGTAAATTTAGATTTTAAACAAAACTACGTATAGAAATAACAAAATTGAAATTTATCGCCGTCTGTACATAGAAGATACTCGAGAAAATACTAAATTAGCGCAATAAAACCCAAAATAATACTTGTTAGAATTTTTGTCTACTTACATGTGCGTTTATGCACGCTAATCACAGAGACGGCTTAACCGACTTGGTTTTTACTAATGTATTGCAGTAAGATTCAAATAACATTTACAACATTTTATTTCAATCGGTCTATTAATAAAAAAGGTATTTCGATTTAACAGTTAGTGTAAACACCATCCTGTTTACATGAGAACTTGAGAACTTTCTGCTATTAGAAAATCCGAAAAATTTAAGCCCACGGGAACTAAGTCGCAAACAGCAGCTTGTTTTAATATATGTTCCAAAAGAATTTAAAAATCACTTGTTTGGATTGCATCAAACGATAATACAGGAAAAATTTAAACTTTCTATGGAGCCTTTACAAGCTTAAGAGAAATGAAACGCCTCTCTAAAAGTCTACCTACACATCGTTCCATTGCATATTTGTGACCTTGAAAAACATCAGATCTGTACGCAAGTTCAACGAGCGACCGACTTTCTACCTTGACCGATTCCTATCTAAATTAGAGTCCACTACACTCTACTCTGTAGAGTACACAACAATTACTCCACTTATACTCTACCATTTACGTTTTTTGATTACCGATAGTGCGTTGAAGTCTTTTGTGGGTGTGGAGCTTTGCTCTACTTTTTCTTGTTATTTTTATTATAGCCTATTCTTATTAGACATGTCGTCATATAAATTTCTTTTTTAGAACTTATTTGATACGAACGGGGCTTAGAAAAATTCAATATATGCATATGCAATAAAACAAAAGCCTAATCTAATCAATCTAATGGGAATTTGTGCCTTTATAACATGGTGCCAAGAATGCTAGCCGCATTTCTGCGCTGAATAGCGATCGCTACTTTCTGCGCGTATGTTAACATAGATAACATATGAACTCACATAGGACTCTAGTTCTCTTTGAGGCTGCAGCAATACAATTATATCAGGTGGTTGGCATACTTCTTTGATAATACTGTAAATTCGCAAGGAAAAGGCCTTTTTTATAACAAAGACGTAGCAAAAAAGCACTTAATGGTAAGTAATTACTGCCATGGACATCTGTAACCAACTCCATAAAAAATAAGAGTTCCATTTTAAGTCAATCACAGATGCTTTACGACTACTGAGAACTAAGGGGGTTGCCTCATTTCTAATTGAGCCGACAAACACAAGTTTCTACCCAATTTCAATTAAGTTTGACACTAGAAAAGGGTGCAGCGGTGGTACCTCACCGATCGAATCATTTACGTTGCAGTCGCTACATGTGTAAGGATTAAATAAATCTACTACGTTGTCCCTCTGTATATTCTTGATAAACAAATGTAATATAATATGGCTTTCTACAATCATATTCGCTTAGGTTTCCGTATATCGTGGATGCCATGGACACACACAAATATAATTAACCCACCCAAACCCAGAACTGAAATCGAACCCACAATCTTTTACGTATCACGCTGGTATAGTTACTTCCACGCTACCTAAGGCGTCAATCAATAGCTTTTAAAAAACCGTTTAAGCGTCATCATTCACATCACAATACAAAACCGCAAATGCCAAGTACCGTTAATCCACAGCATGATTAATAAAACTCAGGTGTAATTATAGCCTAATAGATAATAGATACTAGCCTTATTGATTGAATTTGTAAAGATACCTTTTCATAAACGAATACCGCTATGTCCGAACAAAAAGTTTTTAAAGATATTTATTTTCTTTAGTCCTAGATACCGCATTTCTTGAACGTAAACATTTAAAGAAAAGTATTATTACTTAGTTCTTCATAACGTCTTTTGATGAACGAATGCCTCTTTTTTCCAAAGAAAATTTTTGAAGAGAGATATTTTTCTTAGTCTTATATATCTCCCTTTCTCGAAAGAATATGTTCAGATAAATTCTTAAAGATAGATATACTTCTTTAGTCCTAGATACCACCTTTTCATCAAGGAATACCGCTATGTTGGAATTAAAAAGATGATTTAAAGAGAAGTATCCAAAGCTTCTTAGTACTCAGAACTACTAACGCAAATGTGATCGATGTCCATCTTCGCTGTCCTGGGAAACACGTAACTAATTACACATAATTAACACGTAATTCCGTACGAATAAGATCTATCCAATCGGTTAAAAGTACATTTATTTTGTAAATCAACCGGCAACTACTTCTCTTTGAAGATTATAGCGCAGCGTCCTAATGTGGTGTTAACCTAAAGAAGTAGGTACTACCAATTCCTTTAAACAGGCTTATTTTAAGCTTCCCTTGAAATTTAATATTTAGGAACATAACTGACAAGGATAATTTTTTATTTAATTGTTGTAGGTTTCAATGTATTCCTTATTTCTTCTTTAAACAAAGAATAGGGTATCAACCGTTATTATGATTACGCAGACTATTAAAAAGATAAAATAGTTCTTATACATGATGGTTATAAAAGACGATGGTAAGGCACCAGTTAAGTACCAATCGTAGAATCTATGTATGTATATAAAAGAGGAATGAGATTGATTGATTAATCCAGACAATGCACAACCGAATCTGCTAAACCTTGGTCCCCAAGATTTTACAGATAGTTAATATATATAACGTAAGTAAGTATTTAAAAAATATTTTCGATCAAACAATTAATTCCACGTTTGATCAACGCTACCGGTGACAAGAGAGCTGGTTCAAATCTCGCGCAAAAAATAGCAATTGGTGTTCCAGGAACTATGCCGCATGAGCACAGACTCCCTTTAGATTAATAAGGTTAGGCTTATTTACCCATATATCAAACGCGCCTAGTTTAATAAAGTAACCACGTTACAGTTTCCTTGTTCCCTAAACTAGTTTGATTGACATTTGAGCGCAGGAGAAGGCGGTCCACGGCTCATTTTTCTTTTTATTTGAACCTGTTTGCTCCGTAATAACCATTTTAACTTGATCCTTGACATTCAGACAACAAGAATTTGATCTACATTTGAATCTCAACCTTGATTACTAACGGAATCGGTGCAACAAAACGAAAATCAAATACATTTAGCGTTTATTAGTCATATCCTGCTCTAAGGACCAAGTCGCTTTTCGAAAAATGAAATATGGATCGTTTATCATTCAATCTAGATAGTAAATTGCCGGATACACATTATTGCAGACGACCATCTTAGTCCTCAAGAGTAGGAACGCATCCGCGTCCGTCCTTAAATAGAACTTCTGTTCTATTTGAGACTGGACGTGGTTGTCATGGACTGCAGTGATATATAGCATAGCTGCATGCTCGTTTCTTACTCTTTCACAATAAAAAAAGCAGATAGTCTCTAACACAGATTAACATCTCTCAAGATTATGAAATAATTCGCATCCGTTACCTATCTGTTACCTGTCTAGTCTCAGAGCACTTAAGATTTTTAAGTATTTCATTTCCATTGTCTGTCTGTTACATATCTGGTCTCATGTGTCTCAAGATTAATAAATATTTCACTTCTATTACCTGTCTGTTACTTGTCCGGTCTCAGAAGTCGTAAGGTTTTCAAATATTTCACTTCCATTCTCGATCTGTTAACTATATTGCGTTTCTTCAATAATTATTCATTTTTCTTTTATTTATGCATGCAAAACTATTTTAAATTCAAAAGTCGCCTTCACTTGTTTATTTTTTGATCTTGTGAATTGTAATCCTGTTTACGGTTAAATACATATGTATTTTATCCTAAACGGAATTGCAGTAAATATCTATAAAAATAATTTTGAACGTTGGTAAAATTGTGACACGAAAAATTTGACACACGAATTGTAATGACGTCATTCAGATTGAAAATCGTATATGTACTTTACCACCATAAATGTTAATTATCTTTATGCTATAGTAAGGGCGTCCTACTAATATTTTAAAAGGGAACCTTTTTGATAATGGATTAATGGATGTTTGTTTACACATTCACGCAAAAACTTATTTACGGGTTTTAATTAATGAATTTATATATTTATTGATTTTAGAATATTAAAAAATGACGATTTTTCATTTTTAATTGCCTATATTTAGAACCAGATGCAAGGGTGGTGGTTACGGCTAACTGCGGTGGCGGGGGAAACTTGTTGACTTAGCTACCACGATCTTTTCTTTAGACCTATAAAAGAGGACCAATTATTGCATGCATTGTTATGTCACATCTCAAAGAGATCAGGCACATTACTCGATGAAAACTCTCAATCCGTTTGATCTCAACCGAAATTTCCAACAATTATCATCATTCTTTCACTAATTTTCTTAAAACATTAACGAAGTATACACATAACGTCTTGAATCACTCCATCCATTGATGAAAACCGTATTATCGCAAATCTGTTGTGTAGCGTTGAAATTCTCTTATTTCTTTGTCATCTTTTTTGCTTTGATATGCGTGTATCGTCCATATATACCTTCCTCCTCAATCACTGTATCTATTGATGGAATTCACGTTCAAATTCGTTGCGTAGTTTCAAAGATCTAAGTGCACAGATAGCAGGAAGCAACTTTGTTATGTACTAGGTAGAGATTAGATAATAAAAATAAGATAATGTTTATAACAAGTAATAAATCTCTTCGCTTAATTCAAACGCAGTTCACATACTACCTTCGTAAGCTCAGTAAGCTCTGTCTACGTGAATGTACTTATAGCAGCAACTAACGGTACAATTCCAAAAAAGTATGTCCTACTAATTTCCTTGTGGAGAGAGCTAATACTTTGGTCCCGCCAGACAGCCTAGTTTGAGAAGGTCACTAGGGTTGACAACCAATTTTCATATACAGGATATGATTTTAAACTAATATCATCGCGGTATTTTACTATATAACGGGTACTCATAATTAATGATTTTTAATTGCCAATATTTCCAACACAGCTCGTGGCCACGGCTAAACTCACAAGCCACGCAAATGGTTAGCAATATCGTTCATTAAAAGTCACTTGTTAATCATTATATGGTTTAAAATTTCTGTTTTTAGGTTTTTTGACAAATTATAACTTTACTTAACAAAAAGTAAATCTGTTGACAACCCTAGTGCCAGCTAACATCTGCGGTCAGTTTTATTTGTTTCCCGTTAGATGTACCTAGTATGGTTCGCAGAAATGTCTTAAAAGGTTTTCAGTGTTATCAAATTAAATGATCAAACAACTATCTCAACGTCATTGTTGACATTCTTTCACCATCTCACAAACATCCTAACAAATTATACATGAAGATTTTAAGTTTTCGTCATAAATATAATGTAATTTAAAAAAGATTGCTTTACATAGTAAAAAATGAAATAACCTATAAAACCAAAGACAATAACGTATCAATACGTAACCCATAACGTTTTATGTTAAAAATGGAAGTAGTAAACGAATATGCAGTTTATCTGATGGTGAATGGTCATTGCCACCCATGGAAATTGGTATCCAACTTCATAAAGAACAAGAGTCCTACTTGAAGTAAAATACACACGCATTGCAGCTTTTTAGGACTAAGATCACCTCATTTGTAAGTGAGCGGGATTGCGCTTTCCACACTTTTCTACCGAAAGACAAGTAAGCTTCATACTAGAAATGGAGTAACCGGAGGTACGTTCTCATTGGAACTGTGTAGGTACCACCACCTTGCTAGAAATATTATTTAAAATAAATAATGTACACAAAAGGATATAAATCGAAAAAATCAGAATATTGAAGTAGAAATCATGAAGAAAAAATTAAATGGGACATGACATAATGTCAACAAAGAACAATCTATGAAAATAAACTGGTTTTAACACATTATTTTATTTTTTAATTTCAGTTCCTGTTCACATGCTGTTTGTTGGAGGCATCGTCACGACCAAACAATGAGTGAGTATAAGATATTCTAAACACGGACTCATTAATACTTAATACCTAATACGAACCCGAAACTGGTGTCATTAATCAATACTGATCGTTCTCTGATGAATTGAAATCAGTTTCAAATAATACGGAGTAGTTTTTAATGATTAATTCGCCGGTGTTCATAGAAGTGGAAGAAAAACTCGTTAATATTCACGCTTTACTTGCGGGAGATGCACTTATAGAACTAACACGTAGTACAGAAGTAATAACTCAAGAATGATGCTGCATATACGATGAACAGTACATTCGTTTGTAGCAATGGTTCAGGTATGGTGTTCATTATATTTCCGCTTCACGCTATTGCCTTTGTTAAACTGTATCTATATGCTTGGGCGTGGTAATGTGGTATGTTATCAAAAATGTATAGTACTAAATATACTTGATTATTTCAGATTGACGACGATCCAATTACCATTAGATGAACAGCTGGAACAGAATCCGGATAAAGTTGAAAGATCTATCACTTTATCGGATTTGTCTGATGTAAACACGCGAGAAATTATTGAAAAGATACAAGCTATCAATGATGGCTTAAAGAGACCACATAGGCAGAAAATTGTTTTTAATAAACCATCGCAACCAACAGAAAGCTACGTTATCGACCAAGAAATGTTGGAAAAGATTCAACAAATTATAGCAGCGGAGAAAATTAAGCCCCATTTGGAAACGACGCAGCAATTTGAGACTAATTATCTTAACGATGATTCAAACTATTATAGAAAAGAACATTCCAAAGCTTTACAAACGATTTCAAATACAATAAATCAGCCAGCAATGTCTCTTACGCCTTTTCCTTATATCATGAACATTCCTGTTGTCGTTATGCCGTCTCAAAATAATTTGAGATACACAAATAACGATTTAAATTCTATACAGTCAGCTGTAAATTTTCAAACTAGACAAGACCAACCGTCACCGTTTCCATCTTTCCCGTCGGTAACTAACTTTCAATGGCCGTTCCAATTTCAATGGCCATTCGCCAATTTGTTTCCCTTACTTGTAAAAGATCCGTTCATTGCTATACAACAAGGAGGTGGTTGGAATAACTTCTTCGAATATGGTCAGAATGCTGATGTTTGCGCTAGAAAACAAAAGTCACTTGATAATGAAATAATAAATAACAAAAACGAAATAAATAGGATTTTAAACTTGATAGCATCTTCCCAAGACGACATAGCAAATGAAAATACTGCTGCGGATGAAAATGATGATTCTATTGACCCAGTCAAGGATATAAATGCTAGACAATCTCGAGCTGTTAAAAAACGGACTATTTCTAATAATGCACCCATTCAAGAGATTGTAACTTCTAAAAAAACCCAACAACTTTTTTCAACAAAGCCGTTAGCCACACGTACCCCACCTAAAAAAACTTATAGCGAAGAAGAACTCAATAATATTAAAAGTAGTGCAGCAAATGATGACCTAAGATTTGGTGGCTTTGATTGGTTTGGAAATAAGAAACCAGTAGCACCGAGTCCAGGGTTTTTCATAAACAGATTGAGAGTACGAAAAGGCGGTGTCGCTATAGCAGGACCTGGAGGTGTAGCAACAGCTGGAAGGGGGGGAACAGCTATCGTAGGCCCAGGTGGATTAGCTTACACTCAACCAGGAGGATTAGCAGTAGCAGGACCAGCTGCACGCGTCATCGCCTTATCATCTGACACAGACCTTAACTCCGTAGTTAATCGACTTCGAGAAATAAATGATACTTCATTACCACTTCAACAACCAATAGCAGAGGGAAAAGAAGTTGCCAAAGGCCCTATTATTTATTACCACCCCAACGAACAGACATGATCCTATCCAGTCTTAATATCCTTTTTTGACTTTTAACTAATAATTCTTTTTCGCTAATAGATTCGACCCTGAGACGATCTACACGCAAAGAAGTAACCCGAGCAACAATAGGCCCGATATCTACCAGTATAACGGTGAGAAGTTTATTGAAGGAGTCTACACTGACAATAAGTATGTGCTGCGACTGGAACCAGAGGCACTCGCTGTCAGTGGCAGCGGTCTTGCTGTAGCTAATCCCGAATCCCACGTGGTAATCCGACGGAATGAAAGTGGGACTGTTGTCCACATGCCCAAAGCAACCGCAGTAGTGGGTCCTGGAGGAATCGCCCACGCTCAGTCAGATCTATTCCTCTATGATTACGATACTAATGGAAATGCCGGTGATGGTTTAAGTTTACGAGAAGTCTGAGTTTTGGAAATCAATTTCGATGTTCGCATTGAAGCTGTTTTTCGAAATTTACTATAAGGTTAAGGGTTAAGGTTAGGTTGTGAAGTTTGTAACGAAGAAAATAAATGTACAAATATTGTCATTCGTTTCATTTAACTTCCTTGAATATCTTATATAAATATGTAACAGTAAGTTTATTTATTGCGCCAACATAATTCATCACTCACAACATAAGTTACAAGATAAAAGAAACGTTTAGGCTATGTAGAACTATTATCATTATGCACGGTGACAGAACTACTGCTCGATCGGAAAGTTACCACCACCGCTCTCATAATCTGCCGTAAATATTTGTGTTTCGGTTATAGAGGTGGGCTTACCGACTACATTTAGAACCGTATCGACCATCTTGCGCTTCAGCAGTTGCAAAGCATCTATGAATGACGTCAGGCAATATTGTAGTCCTGTTTGAGGATAGACGTGGATGTCAATGAGCTGTAGAGAATATTTAACTAGCTATTTTTTCAAGTCTTGGTCACTTACACATGAAGCAACCATCTTTATCTTTAGAAGTATCAACACTTTTAAGTGCAGTCTTCCACCTCAATTAGCACGTCTATTATTTATGAAGTTGGTTACAGACGTTCATATCCAGAAGATAGGCTAAATTTTTGTTTTATAATTTCATAAAAAAAAATACTATGTATAAAAGTTCAATTATACGCCATACATTTCCTTCATCACTATTTAATTCCCGAGTATCTATTTTCATATTTATATCACTAATTAGTTTATTGACACCAATATTGCAAAATATAAATGAATATCCATTTATGATGTTACTTTTCTACTCATCATAAACTTCATAAAAGTTGTTACACCCACACAATTATCCCACATTTTCATAATGTTGCTAATAATATGATAAATAAGCCATAGTATCATCCAAAAATAGACGCAAAAAGAACTCTTTCCAAGCTTTATACATCTATAAAAGTATAATAATAAAAATCTGTCTGTCTGTATATAAGTTTTTAGTCCAAATTTTTTGATAAATATTCCTTTTGATGACATACTGAACCATCCATTCTGACACCTTACATCTATCCTATCATTTCTTAAGTTTTTCTTTTATTACTCTATAAAAGCTTTGCATTGTGGTGAGATTTGGTACATAATAATAACATGTAATTTCGAAAACTATAGGTTGTATATGACTTACACACAGACTATGGTTAACAAAAAATGGCTAACGGGTGTTAAAGGAATACTTATCATATGTATAATTTATTGTTTCTGATTTTTTGGGTTATTGAAGGAACCTAAGAATATTTTTTATAAATATATTCCATGTATAGATATCTACTGATAGCTGTAGAATATATATATAAATATTATTATTGGTATTAAGATTATTAAAGATATATAAAAAGGCGAGATAGAATGACTTTGTTTAATTTTTTTTTACATATTTGCTTTGTATACATATACACATAGAGATTAATAGTAGAGCTGCGTGATTTAATATATTATAATATCGACTTCCGCGAGCAAAACCGCGGACAAAAGCTAGGGAAATAAAACCTTCGTATTATCGATTCTGATAGTTTATTGTTATTGGTCTACTGATATAATAGAGTGTAGAGTCGTTAATACCTACTTATATATATATATATTAGTATATATTCGTAGGTTTGACATTTACGAATACCAAGGTTAACTACTAAGAGCTACCAACTCATAAATCTTAGGCTACAACTGCAATAAACGACTCGAGTTCATTTCCCAGCGAGGTAGAGTAGAGAGATAGAGATAGGTAGAGTAGAGAATGGATTTTTTATGTAAGGAGCTAACGAAAATGCAGTCCAGACGATATTAACAAAAAGCGAGGTGATAGAACTTGTACAATCTACCCGGTCGGAATGGTAGTCCCCCCTCCCCTCCGTTTTCTACAGTAAAAAATGTGATCGCTACTTCGTTTTAAAACGAGGCTACCTTAGTCCTCAGGAGCAGCAATGCATCTGTGACGACTTCAAGTGGGACTGTTATTCTTTATGGAAATGGAAACAAATGACCATGGGCGGCAGTGACCACTTACCATCAAGTTGACTGCATGTCTTCTACTTTCATTTTATAAAAGGCTTTATAGACTAATATCCTCTCATATTACCTGTTCCACACGTGCAATGGAATCTGACAAGTACACAAGTACCTAGACCGAGGAGAGAATTATAAATATATTATATAGTAGGAAATGGTATTAATAAGAATTATAAATTTATTTTGCAAGCAGTACCACCGCTCGTGTTGTCTGCTTTGAAGCAACTCTTCTTTCAGTTGGAAAGATGCTTTTGCCGGCTACACTTAAAAGCGAGGCGATATTAGTTCTTAAAAGTAGTAGTAGTAGAGTTTTAAAGGTGGTAGAGCCGTTAGAGCTCGCCCGGGGCGGCACCACCGCCCCCCTCATAGCCCGCCGTAAAGTAACATGTTCTTCATGTATTGTGTTTCGGTTGGGGAGGTGTGGTTGCCGGATACAC
>DWON01009195.1:0-11578 GCA_018251015.1 Phocides pigmalion okeechobee | reverse complement strand
TTGAGATTGGACGTGGTTGTCCATGGGCTGCAGTGACCACTTACCATCAGGTGGCCTGCATGCCCGTTTCTTATTCTGTCACAATAAAAAAAAAGTCTAAAGAAATAACCTCCTGCATAATATATAAGCGTCTCAATCAAAGTGTTAACACTGTTATTACAAATTGTAGATAGAAGATTCTTAAACCAATCGAGGACATAGCTCCGCCACCTCACAATGTTTTGTATTATGCTGCCAGCTGCACTTATAATCGAAAACCCTATGTTATTTTTCAGAACGCAACTCATCTGCGACTACGACCTCAGGTACGTCATATACAACAATCACTTAAAATTAAGCGGCTTACGCTTATGCTATTCTCCTATGTAAATAAGTCAGCGATGACTGTAAAGCTCCTGGGACTAGAAAAAAATCAAAAGTGACTTACGCCTGGTTGTTTCACTGGCGACGGGCACGGGCTAGCACTGTTTGAAGACAAACTACGTTCAGGTTCGTCGGGAAGCTCAACGCTGCTCATACGGCCTCCTTTAGCACTTAGAAGCCTCCTGCCGTGCACTGGTGATGATGGTGCTATACCAGAATCATATATCAGGGAACGATAATCCTTAGGAATTTTACATAACATAAATCAAGCAACCTTGTAGTCGCATTTTCTAGCTGTTGTTAATATTTCGGTTTCTGTTAAATTCTTCAGATGTTATTAGAATCTGTCACAAACATAATTTTAACGATTTCAAGAAATAGTTAATAGTGCACTTATTTTACGTTAGAATTGTTTAAGTATACATTTTTTTTTCGTGTACTAAATTGAACAAAATATCCTTTGGTTTAAATATGTTTTCTACGTTTGATGGTTCGTCATTGTTAATAGGATATTATGTACACAATACAATTTCATTAATCAACTCATCGATAAATGAGATTAAAACATTTAATTCGATTACAATACGAAGTAGTTCATGCGACATACTAAGCTTCTTAGCGTGTAAGGTTAATCCGAACAAAAAATTGAAAGTAATGTAACGAGCATAAAATATCCATATATCGGTAGCACATTTGCTGGAATTATTAACAAAGGCTATTTTTTGTTATTCTATCAAAAGATTTTCAGTAACTTGATAAAGTTATAAAATGCATACACAATACACGTAAGGAGTTTTTTATTTGTCGCATTTTCTTCATAGCGAGTCTTCTTCTGAAGCGATGGTAAATTTTTGATGTTCAAAAAGAGTTTAATAAGAAATAACTTTGAATAAATGCCTATTAAATTTAAATTTGGATCGGGATTTCTATATCGTAATTCTTAATTCGTTTTATATTCAGTAAATCATGAAAGTTACAATTACTGCATTAGTTCAGTTTTGTGTTCGGATTATACTCCATAAAAGCGTGGAGGATTTATTAATTTCTACGTCAAGACAAACAATGTTAGAATAAATCAATAGTCATTAACGGATTTCGCTACCTTTGGAGGTTATTGCCTTATATCAAGGTCGATCAATGTTGTGTAAAACAACACTACTAATTGATCCGATAAATCTTTCTGTATATTATCAAGAACATTAGATCTTGCTTGTATTGACGTTATCGCTTTTAAAGTAAAATAAAACGTACATGAACGAGTGTAGTATTGAAACGTATTACTACTTATTCTACTAGGCGCATATCTCATGCTAGTCGCTCTGGTGTTACCTAAAAACAGAAAATAATGTGAAATAAAGAGGTCACATGCAAAACGCAAACAACACGAACGTGATAGGGCGATAAGTGGCGACAGTGATTTAAATAAGTAATTAAAAACGTTTGGGTATTACCACGTGTACAGGCTTATTTGCCATTTCGCAGTCTCAATAAGAGGACATAAAATAGAAACATTAATATTGAAAATAACAAAGGTTCACCAAGGGACGACGTCGAAAGCACACCACGTAAGGAGATGCTAGACAGTAAAGCTTACATATCATCTGCTAGTACACAAAAGCTAAGCCAAGGAAGGACATAAGGAATAGAACATCGATTGTGCCCACATAACAACGCCCGTTGACATAAATATAAACCAGAGTCCAAAGAACCAAACATAGGAAATGATTTATTCAACAGTATTTAAGAAAACTATTATAATAATACAAAAAGGACGACCTTCACACCAGCGTTTCTATTTGTTATCTGTAATGTGTATGATCATAATATCATCGGTAATATACTTCAGCGTTGAAACGTTGCCAATATTGTGTTAAACAATATAACCTTTACATAATTGACCTGTTAATTAATAACGTCTATTCGTCTTTATGAGTATAAATTAAGCGGATAAGGTGGTATCGGATTTGTGTTTCAACTTTGATGATGGAGTGCTCGCGATGTTTCGGGTAGGACGCTACTGTGAAGGTATTTGAAGGAGAAATAATTCGAGAAAGCATAATAATAATTAGATAAAAGTTTATGGTTGTTTGGACCCAGTTGTAAATGTTACTCGATGTTCGTACAGAGGACGCGGCTGCCCTGCGCGGGCTGGTCTCGTTGCGGCCGGCGCCTCAGCTCCCCACATTCCGGCGAATCCAGTGACAGGCTCTTCATCCTAAGGTTCAACTTTTGACGTCTCGGCGAGTGCGGCGCTATAACAGTCACGTCGTATGAGCATCAGGCATCATACACTTACCAAATCCTGACAACTACTATTTCCTAAATTATTACCCAAATCAGTGCTCTGTTTCAAAACGTATCTGTGAAAGGTTATGAAGTTATGTGATAATGATATTTATATGTATATGTATTGTCTATGGCAATAGAATTATGTCAAACTTTTACAATCTAGATGATTGTACTTAGCAGTATTTAATTACAAACAAGCAAATCGTTATTACCATAATGTAAATGTCAAATGTAATGTCATCTAAAATAAGAGCAGTATTTTTGGAAGCAAGACATTTACAATTATTGTGAAAAACATCTTAAGTGTTGTCTTAATTTTAAATGTTAATATTAGGCTAAATACTAAGAGTGCGTAAGCATTGCAAATAAATTTCATATTACTAGATACCAAACAGTTAGATAATAAAAAAGACAAAAGGATGCAGAATAGGACCAAGACTGTAAAGATAACTAAGAAATCTTAAGAAATTACTACGAGTTGTAAATAAGCTTTTTTAAATAACCGATGCTGCTTTATTTAATGAATCTGATTCGCTACAAAATTGATTATAATCTAATTAACAATCATTATGCAGCTCCACTGCAGCAAATTCATTAAACATGAATGGTTCGCTTTATTACAATGCTCATTGCAACGAATCTCTCAATTCGGAATTGTTCTACGGGGATTCGCTTATAAACGATTTTATTTTTTGTACCAGGTGAGGGACTGGTGCGGTCTGCCTGTCTCAACATTTGGGCACTCTTCGAGTTCTTCATCGAACCTGTGTGGACAAAGTAAACAGGAACTAATCTATAAATATTTCAATACTAGCTCTATAGGATGTTTTTGCAAAAATCTGAAATTTTCCGAGGCAAAAATAAATCTGTGAATTGTAAATTGTGAAGAAGCCTTTTAAAAGAAAATACGTAAGCCTGTTATAATAACTTTAGATTAATTTTTCTGCCCTTAACTTGCTCGGCGTGAATAACTTGGTGAGAAGTAATTTTTACTCAATTTAATGTGGAAGAATTAATAAAAGTCCGTGGGTGCAAATGAAATATTCGGCATAAGATTATCGGCCAAAAGACATACGCATGCGATTATGAACAATCCGCGTCAGCATCAAGCCATGCACCACTTACATACATCCAAACGCCCATGGAGCAAGGCGTTAAAATTAATCATAAAAGGTATAATGAATAGTGCAAATTTTGGGAATCCAGAAACAAAGAAATTCAATTCCGACTTTTATTGAAACAATAACAATATACATATCACAGAACGCGGGGCGTTTCGGGGTAGTACTAATAAAATTCGAGAAACGGCTGATGCAAGAAGCCGAATCGCGCGCTGATTCAGAGCTCTTGTCAAGATGACGATATTAATATTTTTTTCCCGTGAAGTTACATATTACTAATCATTTTTTCTTGCGAACGCTTGCCGTAGGCTTGAGAATCGAAGGCGGGGGATCTCCGTTCTCCTTAATGAAACACAAAGGCTGTCCGAAAGGTCGCGTCGTTGTCTCCTCCGATTCTGCAAAAGTAACGTGCGGACAAAACAAAATAAATAAAATAATATAAATAAAAAATAAACATAAATAATATAAATGAAATAGGAACAAAAGTAAAATTAACAATGGTTTCAAGGTGGGATATCTCATAGGAATTGTCCGCAAATTCATTCTATTCATTCATGATGTGTTCTTTTCGTGGAGGGAGAGGATTAAGCGTCTATGATTAACGAGTATTGGCCGAGCTTCATCTATGTATTCCTATAAACTAAACTAACACAGCTATCGCGTAAAATAATATTAAAGTAAATCATAAGAAACAAAACACACAACGAAAACGAGGCATTGTAACCCAGTACGAAGACGGGACAAACAAAGCTCAGAAACAGCTGTGAGACAGAGAGCGATGCTACGGCCGTGGGCGCGTACTTTCCGGTAGAGAAATGGATCGGTGCTGCGGCGAGCCGCGGCGCGACTTCGAGCCCCACATGGACAAACTCTTGACGCCGGCGAAGAGCCGCCGCCGCACGCCGCCGTCGGGTCTCGCCGCGCCTACCGACAAGCACCGCTCAGTATCGACCGCACCCCGCCCCCGCCCTGCGCCCGCGACTAAGGAATGCGTGCAAACCCGACACTACTGAAAACGAGTGATCTGAGTGAAGCTGCCGCTCGGCCGTCGCGCGACGCGTCGGCGCGGGCGACGGTCGGCGGCCTATGCGACTCGAGCGGAGAAGCAGCGAGCCGGGTGCGGCGCCAGACCTGAGCTAGAGGAGATTTGCTGGGGCGCCACCGCGAGCCCAGCGGTCGGCCGCGCCGGCGAGCGCGCGGGCGGGGGCTCCTCCGGCGCCGACACGCGCACTACGGGGCCCCCGCGCGAATCCCCTCCGCCCGGCTTCGCTATTTCGTTGGCCCGCTTCAAAACTTGGTAGGTCTGATCCACTTCCTCCTCTGAGCATCGAGCGAAACGTTAACATTCAATCTCGGTCACTGAAGTATACTTGGTGACTTGTATAAACTCGACAGGTATAAAGAGTTTAGGAGTTTGGTTGTTTAATATTAGTAGTGATTTTGGAAGTAAAACTGTTTAAGGTCTGCTGACAAAGTCGAAATGTTAGTTTTGTCGAATGCTGGACTTCGTATGGATACACGGGGATCACTCCTGATTGACTTATACTGTACCCTCATCATAGTAGCTATCGAAATCATCATCGAACTCGACAGATCCCTTGAAAGAAATCCTGGTGAGTCTTTGTCCTGGCAGCCAACCGTCCTCCTTGCCTGAACAACGTGAAGTTAGCTTCGGACTGTGTACTTTATTTGTGCGTGTGTTGCGATTTTTGTTCAATGTGAATTTAGGCAAGCTTCATTCTTTGATGATGGAACTTTGACGATAAATGTATTTATAAGCAACGTGTAAATTCTAATAAGGCAATAGGTACATGTAATAAAACTAAATAATCTCATAAGGTAAACTGTTAGCGATCACAAGAAAAACAAGCCTATTAGGACGCTTTTCAATCCTCATGATATATATAATAACATTTAATTGTTAGGGTGTAGCTATCTTCTTAAGAATGCTGAAATAAACGACACATTATACGAGTACATACATATAACTTACCAAAACTTAAACATTAGTTAATTCAGCATTAAACAGAAATACAAAATTAATTAGTCAATATTTCCCAATGTTATATCGAAAGAGATCCGATGTGTCAGTATGTATTGTATATATTTGTAATTATGTAAATCTTAAATTAACTTATACGTAATAAATTATAAGCAGTTATACTTAATTCTACAAAATTTTAATTATTAATACACATGACCATATACTTGGCTTAAGAAAAATGCCATTTTATTTTATGTTTATTACTTAATTATTTTTTTATTTCATAGTCAATAGAAAACGTAAACTTACTTTCTTCATCATAAGGAAGTTCTTGAACCCTATGGGCTTCTATTTCGGATGTGCTTTTTTGCCGGCGAAGTAGTCGTGATTTGGTTTGACACTTGCCGACCTGTGGCATGCAGTCAGTATGCACGTTCATTTTGCACAAACGGCAGCGAAGGCCTTGGCGTGTATGCCCTGTAACAAAGTAAAACATTATAAAAAATGAACGAGAGAGGCTATTTCACATAGCTTCGTGGCGGGTACAAGTCTCGAAGATCCAGTTTTTCTATATGAAAACTGTAGTCCAAAACTAGGCAATTTTTTTATTGATAGGATAAGTTGGGCTACATCACGTTAAGGGTCCCAGGCTGGCTACATGGTTATTTCAAATATCAAACGTCCACTATTTACCTGGTCAAGTCTTTACAATTACTTACGACCTTAAAGAGAGGTCTGCAGACCAAGCATCCAAGCAAGTTCATTTTTAAAATTTTGTTATTTGTAAGATAGGATATATCGTAGAAGCAGAGCGCTATGAATATTCACATTTAAAAAAAATCATATTACAAAAACTAATTTAACTTTCCGTCCGACGGTTGAATTACTATACTAAATTTAACTATTTCATTTCTCGCCCAATTACAAAAAAAACGTATTATGCACCAAAAACTTCCTCAGGAATCACACTGTCCCTGTTGTTGAGAACAGTGAGAAAAACTGTCCAGTACTTTGAGTTTATCATGAATAGATAGACGGACGCGACGGGGGACTTTAGTTTTATAATATTTAGAGATGAGTGAAGATCAGCAGCTGGAAAATGCTTTGGAGCTAGACAGCCCTTTATTAATTAAGTTTTATACTTATCGCTGCGCGAATAGCTGCTAATATTGGACTTAAATATCTGTATGTAAATGTGAAACGTAGTGTTTGTTATTTAACGTAAAAACTACTTAATAAATATACGTAAACAACTTTTGTAAAAATAATGTCTTGTATTTTGGAAGGGAGCAGTAACCAAACATATTTGTAGTTAATATGACAGCCGTTTTAGGCAAAATGTTTACCAAATTACGCAATTTATTGCAGGCACATAACTAATTAATTCACGGGAAAAGGATCACAGGTTAAAGTTTGTATGTATCCAAAAAAAATATATTTTACAAAAATGTAATAAAAATCTTTTCGTAACAAAAATAAAATGATTAAAAGCAAAAAATTACGGTAGCAACACGTACCTAGCAAAGGCTCTTAAAACCTACTTTGTAACTAAATATGATCTAATTACTTAGTTTTGTTCCGAGAAACCTTTTGAATCCTTGTGACTTAGTGATGTTTTATTCATGAAGAAATTGAGTACCAAGTTTAAAATGTATGGAACCAAAGTGACAAAGTGGCCAAGTCGCAATTTTCACAACAATCTTCAGATTTGTGGGCAGCCCTGTTGTACGCATTATAAATCATTATACAAGACGTCTTGTAGTGTTCCGTTAGCCTAAATTGCCATTGACCCGAAAGTTTTGTAAATTGCGCGACCGATATTAAAGTTTAGGTTCCAGGGGAAAGTATCACATTTAATAGTTTAATTAACGAAATATCTTAAACACGAAACCCAAGAACTCGCTGGTATTCATGATAAACGGACAATAAAAAGTATAATAAACAATGAAAAAGACCCCAAGCCTCTTTCCACTGTGTCTGGGGGCAACGCCACTCAAACAATTATGTAGATTTTATGTCGGTGTTAAATTTATGTTTTTCAGGTCTTTCGTCTTTTTTGCTCTTCTATTGCCTTTTATCATGCTTTTTATTTTAACTAAGTGTTGTATTGTATCCTATATTCTTCACATCTTACGCACGCTAATAATACTAAGCACGTTAATACTTGTACCTACTAATACCTCCAATGAAACTTCAACAAAAACCACATTATCCTAACAAACGTTTAAATAAGAAAGTTACATACATAGTATAAATAAAAGTTAAGACATCATGATCGTCATAGCACCATTTCATTGACATTGGTACCTATCGTGCTAGGTACAGACTAGTTGTTTTTTATACAAAAATTGGTTGATGGATGTTAGTCTACAAGCAGGTGCCAGGCAGTGGCAAACGGAAAAAAATAACAACATGACCTTCACTTTATAAATCGCTTCGATTATACCTAAACATTTTATGTGCATAATTAAAGATAAGTTAGTGTAACGATTAATAATCATATGTCACAAATTTTTATTTTCATTTCATCTTATGTACACAAGACATTAAAGTGGGTAGAATTTTTTGATAGGTGGTAGAACTATCGACGGAGAAAGTACCACACTTGCTCTCATAATTCACTGTGAAATAACTTGTATTTCGGTAGGGAAGGTGCGATTGGTGGTTTTACAAGTAGGTGACCATCATAGTCCTTAGGAGTAGCAATGTAACTACTTACAAAGTCAGGTAACACATGACTTCAATTTGACTTTGTATATGGATGTATATGTAGAAATGTGTAGGTATATGTATAGCCATAGAATTCCGTGCGCCGGCCGCATACTACAGATATCGGTTTGCTTGTGAATTAATAAATATATTTAAATATTATGTAAAACATTTGTTTTGTGTGTGCAGTGTATATGTGTGTGAATATATTATACTATAAAGTAATACTTATGAATAATAAATATATAAAATATAAAATGATAAAAAATAAATATTAAATATTATATTATGATGAGTAATGTAAATCACACAGCGACCACTTAACATAAGGAGTATACTCGTTAGCTTCTTTTGTAAGAAATAAAGTCACTTCCATATGTGCCGCCACACCATTAATGCAATTACAAAGCTGCTGATTCTGCAGTTGTTATTTCTGCGGGTTTGAAGAATATAATATGACACTTTTAGTTAGTTATTAACGCCTGAAATGTCTATAAACAAGAGTGACCACTTAACATCAGGCGTGTTATATGCCTAATCATATATTTGTTTCATTGAGTTTAAAAAACACCGTCTTCACACAATAAGATTTTCATTGATCAACTGACAAATTGGTACCGAGTTAAACCGTCTAAAGGGACTTTGAATCAAAAATACGTTCAATGAATGTGTGCGTGTATAATTATATTTTTAATCTATGTCTCACACTTTTTTATGCGAGAAGAGTAGAAAACGAGCACGCAAACCTTGATGTTAATTAGTCGCAGCCCATAGACATCCACGTACAACCATAAACACTACCGAAATCCTATCTGGGCTGGAACGTAGATGCGTTGCTACTCCTGAGGACTAAGATGGTTGCCTCGTTTCAAAGTGTAGCCGGCAATCGCACCTCTCCAACCGAAACATAAGAAATGCTTTACGGCGGATCATGAAGACGGCGGTGGTACCTCCCCGATCGAACTATAGTTCTGCCACCTCTAAACTCTAATTATATAAAGAAATTCTTACCTCTAAGAACTTGCGAGCATACATCGCAAGGGGTAATTTTCTTGTAGGTGTATTCTTGGAAATTATGCGCATCCGTATCGCCGCCGCGCATTGCGTCTCGTGTAGCTCCATTCCTCCTAAAAGCCAAAAAATATGTTAACTTACTTGCATTTACTTATTTTCTGACTGTTATTAGCCTTTAACAATTCTCCAGTTTCCAATTTAACTACACAAGACACACAGTATACAAAGAATGTTACTAAAACAATGAATTTAGCATTTACAATCCTATTTTCTATTATGTTCACCCTCAAATCGAGTAATCAGTGAAATCCAAACAGTTCGTTGTGTAATCGATGTCGTAATGGGTCATTTATCACTGTGTTGGTATTTTCCAGGCTGTCAGTGGGTTCCTACGTCACGGTATTGATCGATGACGTGCAAGGTCAAGAGTTGTGTGTAAAATGGTAAGGTCGACAATCATTCACCCTTGAACTGACACGACAAAATGCAATTATCGTGTCTTCAATGCACTAGAACAACGCCCCTTACCTTACTTAGCTTGCCTCTCAACGTTTGTATGTGATGAATCACTACTTCTCCGTAATACATTTTAACTACGAACATTTAGTAGTTATACTGTACTATGACATTTCACTCAATGTTATTACATATTCTTACATGTGATATTAAATTAATTAAAACTTGTGTTAAAATGGACCGGCTATCTGATGTAAAATTTTCATCGCCTATGGACATATGCAAATCAAGACAAGAACTCGCTTTTTAGTCATTGGCAGTGAAAAAAGATTTTTAGCTTTTTGGATGACACCATGTATAGCGTGTTATTCTTCGAGTGAAAATTAATCGACTTTTTATAACTTCGTTCTAAAAAAAAGAACGCGCAAATCGAACTATGGAAGACCAATCTGGTTCAATTGATTATCATTAATTAATAAAAACGAAACCTGATTACGAATTTTACTCCATAGTGTTTGGTTAAAAAACATAACTTTACTTACGTAACTTCCTTTACGGCGCTTAAAAGTAAGGATAAGGGCGCTGTTTTACTCTCATATCAACTACTGATGGTATGGATGTCTTACTTAAGGTATGTGCAAATAATGTGTTTCGTTGAATTAATAAAACGCAGTGAATGTAGGTATATATTATGCATCATGCATTATTACTACTGGCAAAGCAACACTGCGACTTCACAAGCAATATGTGTTTATAAATCAGGAGTGAATTCAAGGAAGGTCGGTATGACATGGTATCGTGTTACTCAACATGCGAGTTAAATTAATTGTTTATTTCTACGTGCGAGGGAGCAGAAACATGAGTCGGCATATGTTATGTATTACATTTTATTACATAGGTTTCTCAGTACAGGCATACGACCTACGGGGTTGAATTACCTCATTGCCATAACCGTCGACACCGCGTGGTACATTTGATTTTTTCTTACGATGCAAAAAGAGAGAAACATCAAAATGAACATGACATGTGTGATAAAAATTTTAAATATAATTAATATGTGCGGAAATCTGTGATGTACGGGTTAGTCGAGTGATTAGTAGTTTAGTTATGTACAAAATTTTGAGGTTCGATAAACAGTGCCGAATTGTATTTAGCCCATCACAGATTTATTGATTGTACATAAGCATAGATGAAGTGACCAAATAGGCTCCTAATTTTAGGATTTAATATCATCTATAAAGAGTTTATTGGTCACTTCGCCTATTGCATGTAAGTGATTCAATTTTTATGCATAATAGAGGTGAACTTTTCAGACACGTTTATAGTGAAACATTTATATTTCTTATCTTAATTGCATAATAGTTGAATCACTTATATCGAAGTAAATTTTATTCAGATAAAATATGTAAATGAACGGTAACAGATATTTGTATAATATGAAGGCAATAAAAAAAACTTTTGATGTTATTTTACTTAATATGTAAAGTATTAATGTATACCTTACACTGTTTATTGCAATATGTTTTAGACTTTGATTGTTTTTTAACTGACCTAGCTACCTCATTATGCGGCCATTATACGATTACCCCGAGGTAATTTATTACTGACTGCACTCACCACATATGTGAAATTACGAAGGGAG
>DWON01009194.1:0-11580 GCA_018251015.1 Phocides pigmalion okeechobee | reverse complement strand
ACTTCTGTCCTATTTGAGATTGGACGGGGTTGTCCATGGGCTGCAGTGACCACTTAACATCAGGTGACCTGCATGCTCGTTTGATACTCTTCTCACACAAAAAAAATCTATGTAAATAAGTAAGTCTGTAATAGGCGACATTTCTAAAAGTATTAAAAAAGATTATGTTCCTAATTTAGTTGAATTTCTTTTTTAATATACCAAAATAAAAGCTTTATAATGAGTCTATGTGAAAGAACATACGGTAACAACAACGTATTATAAAAAGTTATTGTCTGTCTGTCCGTTTGCTCCGAGTAATCTACGAAACGGGGGAACCGTTCTTGACGGGACTTTCTGTGATAGATAGCTTATATTATGAAGAGCACCTATCGACACTTTTATTTTAAAGTATGCGACCGAAGGCGTGGGCACAATCAGCACGTAATATATTACAGTTAAAGTAATTTGAAAACAAAATATAATTTAGAAGTAAAACAATTATAACTTATAAAATACTTTTTTAAACGAAAGTAACAACAAACTTCTTATCATGTCTTATTAATCCACAACAATTTATTATCATCATCATAAAATATATATACATATATTATATCATATTAATAATAGCATATGCATATATTTTATTATCAAACTTATCATAACTTATTTAACCTTAACCTACAACAAAACAAAATAAAATGTGGGTTAAGAGACCACTTGTGTATAGTTAAAAGAAAATTGCTTAATTAATTTTCATAAGAGGGAGGCAGGATTTTCCTTTGGTTTCTATGCATACCGCTGACTCGACGGGTTCAAGAGCTTACCTCTCATCCCGAGTGTTCTACTTTATACTTAAGGAAAGGAATTCATGGATAAATGATAACACGATGAATTTACTAGTCGTTTTGCTAAATTTCAATTTGTTTTAAAGAAATTAATTATCAGGTAGGTCACCTCTCGACTCGAATATAACACGCTGAATTTACTAGTTGTTTTTTTTTTAATTTTCATATGTTTTAAATAAAATAATTATCAGCAACCTTACCACTTGATCCGACTGTTCGACTCTATATTTAAGGACGGAAATTCATTGATAAATATAACTCGCTGAATTTACTAGTCGTTTTTATAATTGTCACATTATTCAAACAAAAAAACATATAAGGAAACTTACATGTTTTCGAGTTGTAATCCAAATACATATTATGTATGTATTATCATAATAAGCTTTTAATTAATTAAGTGGAGGTAAATCCGAGACATTAATTATTTTCTTTCGGATTACTGATGCTTATTGAGCGTAAAGCAACCGTTAAAATAAGATTTAAACGGTGAGGTTATTATATAGTAATTAATATTAATTTGAAACCAATATATAACTCGTAACACATTCATTAAATAAGTAAAAAAACAATCTCTCCTCTCATTTTTACTTCGTACTGTTGTGAAGTGTATTGTTAAGGCCATCAGATCAGAAACAGAAACAGATCGTGTGTTTTATTGGGTGTATTATTATTAGTCACCTAATTACATGATATGCTCTGATTCTGATACCATCATTTACGCGTGCTGGTCAATTAGAATACCTATAACATTTAGAGCAGTCAGTTGTGCGTTGATCTTGAGTATCTATGTACTTAACATGGGACGTTAACTTGGCAGGGTAGCCGTAAACAATTTCTGAAAGGACTCGTGTTAGTAATAAATGATATTTTGCTAATTCTATTACACAAAAAGGGATCTTTACGTTTTTTCTACTTTTCATTTTAATTATAAAGAGTTTTTGTTAGAAGAAAGTTGATTTTCGTAAAAAATTGAGTAGGATTGACTCGATGTTCATAAACGATAAAAAGTTTAGTTCTCTACTTATGCTTACACATTTCTAAGCATGTAGTGATTAGTGGTATTTCTAAAACGCTAACTTATCTATGTATTGGAATATTTAAGGAATTTTGTATAGAAAATTAACCTTACTTACAACCATTTTAAGTTGACCTCTGGCATAATTTTTTGTTTTATTTATATGTACGTATTTATATGTATTTAAGTAATTCATTGCTTAAATTATTCTTACAATAACGTAGCATGAACACAATCAATTAATTAATTAATTCCCTTTTTATGTAGCTTACAAAAAATGCGGAAACAGATATAAACTTAATGATATAAACGGTTTCTACATATTTACATAACCTTAAATAAGTTTAGAGTGATAATTTTGAATAAAAAATCAACTAATAGAAATCGCTTCTTTTAATGTGTTTAGGGGTGATATTTAGGATTTTTTCAAATGTTTTTTTGTATATACACATATATATATATATATTTAGATATATAGATATGTCAAGACACTTCTTAATTTTTATTTAAAATGAACTCTAAAACAATTTTACCCTTATTTTTTTACTCTTAGGGTTAGCATTTTCTTTAGAAATTTTAATGGGACCAAAATGTAAGTACTCTATTTATTTATTTAAATGCAATTATAACGATATTAAATTAAATTTTGATCGATTAATATATAACGGAGTGATAAGGTAACAAACAATAAAATAAAAAGGATTAGGAAACTCCCCCTGTTTTTGAAGTCGACAACAGTTTATAGGAAGCATTCCCGAGTTTCAGCTAAACTTGTGAACCTTTCTTCTAAGCTTATATTTAGCATTTAATCGTTAACCTTAGGAATAAGAAAGTTAAACAAGTTTAAAAGTGGGAGAACTATAGTTCGACTGCCCTCATAACCCTCCGTAAAGCATTACTTGTGTTTCGGTTGGATAGGTGCAGTTTTCGGCTACACTTCAAAGCAAGGCGACCATCTTAGCCCTCAGGAGTAGCAATGTATCTACGTTCGACCTCAGATAGGATTTCAGTCATGTTTGTCGTTGTACGTGGATATCGATGGGCTGTGAGTACTTAACATCAGGTGGTTTGCATGCTCGTTTACTACTCTTCTCACATAAAAACGTTTAACTTATTTTTGACCTAAAATGCAACACGTTTAAGGCTTAATCATGCGGCTTTTCACAACATGAGATTAAAGGAATTAGTAATACGTAAATTATTATACTTAGAATTACTATATTATACGTTAAACTTTATAGCGACCGACGTACGCTTTGTACGAAAATGGAGGTAGGTTGCGGATTTGTTTGTTTCAACTTTTTCAATATGCGTGGGTACTAAATGTGGAAAATTTTAAAATTGAGATTTTTAAAAATATGTTAACATTTTAAAGTCGCCTTGGTAGCCAGCTATTGGTTATCAAACAAGCTGGAGTCACGATTCCTAAATGAATGAATTTCTGATATAAATGTGTTGAAAGATTTTTATGAGAGGAGGGTAGCTATTGAGCATGCAGGCCACCTGATTATAAGTAGCTGCTGCAGTCCATGGACGTCCTTAAGATGAAGTCCTTATCTGAGGTCGTGGGTAGATGCGTTCCTACTCCTGAGGTCTAAGATGTTTGTCACGCTTCTAAGTGGCCGGAAATCAATCACGGTGGATTAAAAGGGCGGCGGTTGTACCTTCCCTGTCATACTATAATTCTACGATCTGTTGAATTTTGTTATGAATATTGTTCACAACATTCTTTGTAAAATATTTATAATTTTAGTTACAAGTATGTGGAACCGACGCTACCTACTTGAAGCCAAAATTTGTTTTAAATATCAAAATTCTATATAAATCCTAATTATTTACTTTACTTTGTAGTTTACTCAAATGTTAAATAAATATTATTTATGAGGTAAATAATTCGTTGGAATGTGTTGTAACATCGCCTTCTGTGCGAGCAAAGACGCGCGTAAATCTCAAGTAAGTCTCAAATAAAACGACTTTAACGTTATCCTATAATGAGCGTTTAACGTCAACTACGTTACTTTGATCGGTGGCGTGTTACTAAATTAATTTAAACACACCGGCCATCTGATAGGTCATCTCGGCGTAACAAGGATCATCTTACACTATGCTTTACTTGGAAATACGACAAAAACGTCACTCGAGATGGGGATCAAAAGATTCCCTCGACTGTGCAAAACTCGAATGGTTAGCCACGAACGTTGATCCGACCACTTATACAGGCCCTTAGTGCCACCGTCGCTGTCTCATCAGTGCCTTTTATTACTAGTGCCCATTGAGAATGATCTTGAAAATTACAGCTGGATTCAAGATGGAAGCGACGAGCTTCACAGTGGATAAAGTTAAATTTATTTTATTTTTAAGAAGAAAAATCAATGAGGTTATGTATTTAGAAAAACTCTTACTTGGTCAATATGGTTGGATATGGATCAAATCAACTTATTTTGATAGAAAATTCTTACACTATTTTGAGACAGTACAGAGTGCATGATGAAGAAATATTTTAAAACAATATCTAGTAATTTTCAGAATAATAATAATTAAGTAGAATACAACTAATAAGTAATTTACAACAAAAATAATACATACAAAAATATGTTTCATCTTTCAAACTGTCCAATGGATTTTAGTGCAGTTTTCATCAGTTAACAGAGTGATCTGAGAGGAAGGTTTATGTGCATAATACACGCATATTATAGAGAGGAAAAGTTGAGAATTTCAAAGTTAATCACTAGTAAAATAATATAAGAATACTAATATTACATATAGAAATGACAATATCTGAAGAAGTGGTACTCGTGTTATTTGAGCAAAGACAAAGCAAAGACATTCCATAGTTGTACAAAACCTCAGTAAAGATAATCCTTAAAAATAAGATTAAGACCTTAAACTAAAAATAAAGTATAACACGTCTTTCAAATATTGTCACATTTTACTTTTTTCACTTCAGTTACAAGAAAGTTCACTTTGTGAACAAAATAAACCGTAGTGGAATTTTTATTAAATTTTTCTTTGCTACTTCCACTTTTACGTGTAAGATTTTCTGGTCCTCACCGTGCTACATGAAAAATATCTCTTTGAAATTGAAATATATGCACATTTTATCCATATATTCACATTATGTGTAAGATGCGCGTATATTCATGGGCATGTATTTGCTGTTACACTTTAAACGTCCCAGTCTCTCGTATCAACTAAAGTAAGTTAAGTAGAAATTATATGTTTCGAGTGGTACCTCTCACTTGCGCTTTGGTAGAAAGATGTGGTTGCTGGCTCACCATCTTTTCCCTCAGGATTAGCAACAGACCTGTAAACAACTTCAAGTAGGACTTTTGTTCTTTATACCTTGGTTACAGGTACCCATGAGTGGCAGTGATTACTAATTAGGTACACTGCATGTTCGTTTGCTACTTCCGCTTTATAAAAAATGAAATCATTTGAAAAATTGAAGCTTTCCATCGTTTTCATTCAATAATTATGTATTTGTGGAGAAACAGGTCAGTGCAAGAGTTATTGACCGCTTTTCAAACCGCTCATAGGTCCGTCACGTTAACTACTCTCATATATGTATCGATAACAACCGAAACCGTCAGCTTAACATGCCATCCGAAACAGGAAATCGTGCATAATATTTTGCCTCTGGCGACACTCAGGATAAAAATACACGCTACAATACAAAAAATGATGTTATCGCCAAACAACGATTTGTTTCAGACAACCTTGGGGTAAAAGTTAAAGTTGGGACGAAAACAAGTGACAGGGTGCAAATATTACAAGGATTTTTACTACTTTATTTTATCATAGTGATAGAATAATTTGATAATAGCTAGAATAAAATAGACGAAAGTAGATATTGTGAGATTTAATTATACCTATATCATTATTGAAGGAATGTAATGATCGCTGGAACGTTAGGTATTTTAAGTAAAAAACTGACTTCAAAGAAATTGTGTTAATTGTTTCACTATCCTAAGGGATGGTATTTTTTTCAAATATTCATTCATGTGTATATTCATAGATAATTTAATTTAAACTCATATACAACATTTTATCCCTCATTTTTCCAAATAGCTTAATAAATGACGATTTATGTGGAAATAAACATAAAATAATAAAACAGAATTTACCTCCATTTTTTGAAGCAGGGTAGAAAAATCTGGTAAGATGGTATAAGGGTGAAAGGTAATTATTAAGGTAAGTGACACTAAAGTTTAAAACACAGTCGATTAATAATTAGGCGACTATTTTAGTGTTCGGGAGAGGCAACGTATATACGCACGACCTCAGATAGAACTTCACTCCTGTTTGAGGTTGTATGCGTTGTATTGTTAGGTGGCCTGCATGGTCATTTGCTACTCTTCTCGTATATAAACGAACGTTATGCTTTGCATGTTGTTAGTCGTATATGGGTCGAAACTGGTCGTAGGTATTCTTAATTGGTGCAGCTTGCACCGTAACGAGTGTATAGATAGGTCAATTTATACTGGTCGACTGAGAGCTCATTGGACACGAAACGGTACTTAAGTAAAATGCATAGACGGAATTCAAGTGTCACTTAAATGAAGACAATCGTTTCATATAGTAATTAGGCATCAGGATAATCTTTCTTTCACTAACGATTAATATTAAAAAGGTAATTTGCATACAATTATTAGTATTGGTTATATTTTTCTTCAATTATATTTGTGAGTGAAGTCCACATAGCCTCAGGACTTATCATAAGCTATCGATAATGTGCCGCACTACACTAGTGACGTAATCGGCCTTACCATCTTTTAAATCCATCTTTTCAAATCTTACCCAATTTACTACCTTATGTTTCAAGTACTGTACTTACTTCGTCTGCCTGAATTAGAATATACCCTTTCAAACATATAACTCTAAAAGTTACAAAATAAATTTCATTCGAATAAGCAGTTTTCGTATGACACTCTAAAAATACAAAAATCCAAGATTCGGTGTTTGCGGCAAAAGTAATTACGATCGAAATGAAAATTCCAAATAATTCTTAAACATTCCTTCAAAACAAAACACTTTTCAATAGTTCTCTATTGATGTAGAAAAAAATATGTTAAGATTCTTCTTTCAGTAAACATATTTTAATTTTTATATACCTACACGTAGAACATGCAGTTACAAAATGAAATAACATTTTAAACTAATGTAATAAACAGCAGACGCCCTAAAAATAAAAAAAATACCGTTGGAGTGAAAAAAATAAAACATTTGAAACGGACGATAGATTCTAAACATTAATTCGGTTTATTCGAGGACTTTTCTCAAGGTTTTATTTTGCATTTGTACCTAAACATAAAAGTCAATTTTAAGTAGTAATTTAAATTTTAAATCCGAATTCGTTATAGGACTTCACAAAGCTTATGAATTCTACAAAGGAATTTTAAGCCACCGAATAGACAAAGACAAGTTGATCTTCAAAGGAATGTATTTTCTTTTGACGTAACAAAGGTTTTGTTAATGGTTAATTGACCTATTTATTATTTCACACAAACTGTAGCGTAAGGCTTCGTTTACATGTGTACGGTTTTAAACCATTGTTTATGTAGAAATTGTATATTTGCTTAGTGTTAATTGGTCAATGTTATTCTCTAAAATACATCCGTTCTAAAATCTTCTACGCAGAAAACTATACTTATACTACATACATACATTGCAAACATAATTAGAAAATATAATTATTCAAAATAGATGTCTTGCAATTTTTTTTAAAGTCAACTAAGTACCACTATCTCGTATGCAGTGTCGTTTTTGAGAAGAATGGCGAAAGACACTAACTTTCCCTTCAAATAGAATTTATTATGTCTTGTATGTAATTTTGGCAAACTAAGAATTAATCTATTATATTATTGTTGTGTGAACCAGCCAATTTTATATTTTAATTGACACAAAGGATCTAGTGAAAGGCTTTTTGAAATTAATTAAAAACTGCCTAAGCATTCTTAGTTGTCGGAGAAAGCTAGGTAAAATATTGGGTAACTTCAGTGTCGTCATTCGCTAAAATCAGAAGTCCAACATCATTTAGCCATGAAACTTTTAAACTAGTGGTTAGCCATCTAACTCCCGATGGGGCCCGACGTAGCTTAGCTTATTGGATTTTATGCAATAAGCAGATATCGTGAGGTTAATTGTTGTCTTAATAGAGGTCGTATTTTAAGCAGGAAGTGGAGTAAAAAAATGTTTATTTGTAATTGCAACCTACATACGAGCAGAATATATACCTAATATAAATTTATTGTTAACTCAGCTGAAATAGCACACATCAACACAAGTTATTTACTTATCGATATCGATGTGTGCTATTATTGTGTGTTATAACATAATCATCAATGACTTACTATAAAATCCCCAATTTTTGTTCATTTGTTCTGCTTGTCTCCTAATAGCGACGGATCGCTATCCAGCTACGATTCTCTTACTTTTGTTAATTGCCGGCTGGCGGAGAATTTTTTTCTTATGAAAGAGTAAGAAAAGGGCATGCAGGCCCACCTGATGTTAAGTGGTCACTGCAGCCCATGGACAACCACGTCCAATCTCAAATAGAACAGAAGTTCTATTAAAGGATGAACGCGGATGCGTTTCTTGAGGACTAAGATAGTCGCCCCCAATAATGTGTGTCCGGCAACCACACCTCCCCAACCGCAACACAATACATGAAGAACATGTTGCTTTACGGCGGATTATGAGGGCGGCGGTGGTACCTCTCCGATCGAACTATAGTTCTCCCACCTTAAAATAACTAAAAATATACAAAAAAACATGGATGGATTTAAAAGAATAGGTATTCACGGAATATAATGAGTTGCAGCCATAAAATTTTGACCTGAGCCTAAAAACCCTTACAAATGGTTTACAAAAACCCTGCCACCATATGAAAAGAGACCAAAAACAAATTTAAGGGAAAAGTCAATTAGAACGTCAAAAACAAATTTTGAACATTACGAAAAACAATTTTAATAAAACTTCTTTACGCGTTTCCTTAACTTTAAATGCTATTAAATGTATTGCTTTAGCACCAACATTTTAAGCGATTTGTTTATTCAAAATACTTGAAATACGAAGACATCTTTTATTGAAATGTGATTTTTATTTAAAATTTTAAAATGCACATAATAGTTTCGTTGGTGATTTTCATACAAAGGAAAACTAAGAGCTTAACAGAAGAGTAAGCTTTTAAGTGCTTAAAGCTTCAATGTGCTTGTATTGTATTTAACGGAAACATCTTAAAATAGAAAGCTTTCCTTACTCTACTACTTGCTTCTAAAACTTGTTTTACTGACATATTTGAGCGCCTCCTCTCTAAATGAAAAGGGTTAGGTCATAGTTCACCATGGCGGCTAATGAGCTGAGAAGGACACCTTTGAAATCTTTATAGAAGATCACATATTTAGGAATGTTTGTAAGTATGTATGTATGTATGTTCGTATGTATGTATGTGCGTGCGTGTGTATGTATCTATGCATGGAAGCTTGAATGGAAAGTCACTGGCGGTCACCAATCAATCTTTCGAGTGCGTTGCTTAATTTTGTAGATACGTTACGATCTACACAAGGTGCGGGATTATAAGCGTTACATACATTTTATCATAAAAACATCTTACACTTGCAAATGTAATATGCCTCCTTAAAGAGTCTCTTCGATTCTAATATCCATATGTTTAACCTTGTTCTGAATGTTCTGTCGAATGTATGGATAATACATGTATATTACAAGTTTCAAAGTTCGTAGCTAGTAAACTTGATTAGCTACAAGATCACTAACGAACATGACTTTTATGCACTTGAATTGTAAGTAGTTTTAAGTGGTGATTTTTGCCCTTAGATTTTGTAGACCAACGAATATAGACGTACTATGTCAAGTCACTCAAAGATGCGCTGCAACTCCTAAGGATGGTCGTCTCATATGTGAACGGACAAGCCCTCGATTGAAACGGAAGAATTGTTTCGACATGTGGCAAAACTATAGTTCAATCGGGGAGGTACTACTGCAGCTGTCATAAATCACCGTAGTACAACTCTTGTGTTTCGGTGGCAGAAGTGGTGGAAGTTTTAAAGGTGGTAGAGCCGTTAGAACTCGCCCGGAGAGCCACCACCGCCACCCTCATAGCTCGCCGTAAAGCAACATGTTCTTCGTGGATTGTGTTTTGGTTGGGGAGGTGTGTTGCCGGATACACATTATTGAAGGCGACTATCTTAGTCGTCAAGAGTAGGAACGCATCCTCGTCCATCCTTAAATAGAACTTCTGTTCTATTTGAGATTGGACGCGGTTGTCCATGGGCTGCAGTGACCATTTAACATCAGGTGGCTTGCATGCCCGTTTCTTACTCTTTCGTAATAATAAAAAAGTGCGGTTGCCGGCTACACTAGTCCTCAGGAATGTCAACGTATCAATATGTGACATTAGATAAGATTTGTTTTGTTTGTGGTTGTCCATGGTCTGCATCCATTATTTAAGATTAGGTAGCCTGCTTCCTCCATGGCTACTCCTCCCACATAAAGAGATGCTTCAATTCAGAAAAGGATCTATCGGTAGAACATCGCCGTTCGATCCATGAAGGTTCCTCCATCTTGCATAAATTACGAACTCTTAATGATAATATGGTGAATAATAATAAGAATAATAATTGTATGTAAATGATGTATCTCAAAGGAAAACTTTGCTTAATCTTAAGAAAATAGAGGCATAGTGAAACATTGTCAATCTATAAATTATATCGATAAATAAAACGCAGATTAAACCACTGCAATACTTGTTTTAGTTTGAAGAACTGCGTGGTGTTTCTGGTTGTAGAGGTGAGGTAAGGTGCATTTACTATTTCGGGGTAGTCAATTTAAGTCTGCGATAGTATCAACGTGTCAAACGCCTGCCTCTAGCTCTCTTGTTCTACATGAACTTGGTCACACAATACAAGAATATCTTAAGGAAGCGTTACTGCTGTTTATTAAATCAGTTTAGCAGAACACATACTATATTTATAACAGGAATACACACTACAGCTGAGAAAATATACGACGTAATACCGAGGAGATGCAAAGCGCTGTAGTTTCTGAGTTGATTACGTAAAATGCTATATGCGTATGTAACTTGTGAAACTTAATCTCGTGTTGGTTGCCAGTAAACTTCATTAGGGATGTTGTAGAAGTATATGTATATCCGATTAGCTCTTAGTCGGCTTTCGCCTCGAGGTCTACACGATAACTTGAGACGCTACAAACTAAAATTATAGTAACATCAACGTACAGAGTACTATAAAAATGTTTTAATCATAAGAACTTTACCTGTATTCGTACGAATAAATGATTAGATTCAATTTGATTTGAATTCCGGTTTCGCACAGTTGCATTACGACATTGAAATCCAAAAAAATATTATGAATAAATTAAATAGTTACAAAAACACATCCAGACGACGCCGTAATTGCCTGAAAATAAAGGAATATTACATGATTTTAGTTTAAAGGTAAACTATAGTTCTCCCACTATAGTTCGACCGGGGAGATACTACCGCCGCCCTCATATTCCGTTGTAAAGCATTACTTGTGTTTCGGTTTAAGAGGTGCGGTTGCCGGCTACAGTTTGAAGCGAGGCGACCATCTTAATCCTTAGGAGTAGTAACGTATCTACGTTCGAGCTCAGATAGGATTTCGGCCGTATTTGTGGTTGTACGTGGATGTCTATGGACTGCGACTACTTAACATCAGGTGGTTTGCATGCTCGTTTGCTACT